>PVIJ01008186.1:0-76289 GCA_004024925.1 Scalopus aquaticus
AAAAAAAAATCAGTTAAATACTAGCCTTGGAAGAATAATCTTTTAATAATACATTATACCAGTGGGGAAGGTTTAAAGTAGATTGTTGATTAGTAATGCTCGATAATCGTCTTTCATAATATGTTAATTTTTTACAAATTATTTCCATGTCTGTTTATTCAGTCTCCAAAAATAATAATCTCATTTGTTGATATTTCCAATGGAGAGAATTTATGTCTTAAATTTAATCAAGTTACATTAGACATACCTGCTGAAATCTTGACACGCCCCCAAAACATGGCAGCGAACAGATGCTAGGATCAGGCTCTCCCACAAAAAATCGATTTATGGAGAAAAATATCCCTAACTTTGAGAGCTGAGAACCGGATACCCTACACAATACAATCAACCACGGGGGTGCTTTAGACTTTAAAAATAAACCAAAGAGTCGGAGTAAAGAGAAGAGAAAAGACATTGGACCCCGCACAGAGGAACAGCATCAAGGAGAGGTGGGCGAACCGGCTTCCCCTGAGAGCCATTGAATACAAGGTTAGAAACTGCGGTGAGGTCGGAGGGTTCCGGCCAGCCAAATGGGAGCACGACCCCCACTCCCCCACCCCATGACCCCCCTCTCTTCCCTGCATGGCAGCCCTGAAGAGCAGGAAAGCGGGAGGGTCACTGCGTCCCATCCCTCACCTGGGGCTAAGTAACATCTTAAAGGGGAGAAAGTCCAAGCAAGAAACATCCCCCACTGGTTGCTAGGTGATAAATTGTCGAGAAAAACTGGTTAGGCCGGAAGACCTCCCACTGAGACCACCTCAAACACTTTGGGCCTTAGACTGCAATTTGATCCCAAGCTGATGGGAAGGGTGGTGATTAAGAACTATTGACTGACAGTCCCCAAAACCTCTCCCATACCTGTGGGGGGGGTACAGGCTCCTGCTGAAACTATCTCTGACCACACCCTCCCCTGCAAAGTGTCAGCATCTTGGCACCCAGAGGGCGGCAACAACAAAAAATAAGGACCTCAGCAGGTGGTGAACACGGCCCAGCACTTGCCACACCCCCAACTTCTAGGTGGCTGCACACTGGCACCCCAGAAACTAGGGGAGGTGAAACACTGATCAACAGCCACCCACAGCCTTTACCCCTGCACCCCTTTGTGGAGTAGCAGGGCCCAAGCAGCAGAAAAGAAACTAAGACCAGTAGCTCCCAACCCCTCCCCACCAGACATAACCCCAGGGGCAGAAATAGCCCCAGGCAAACATTGGAGGAAAGGAAAAAAAAAGAAGAAAAAAGAATGGGGGACGGGAGAAAGAATAGAAAGACTCCCAGCAAGGACTAATGACAGCAGCAACAGCAAGACAACAACATCTGTCACAGAAAATGAGGGGTTGAACCCCAGCAGGTGGCCCAACCTGAAACCCTAGGACCTAAGAGCAAAAGGACTACAGAACTGCAAATTCACATCTCCCCTTTTTCTCTTGGTCCTTCATTCCTAATTTTCTTCATCTTCATTCCCCTTTTCTTTCCTCTCCTTTTTTTTTTCTTCTTTCTCTCTTTTCTCTTTTCTTTCTTTTTTACTACAAACCACCCCTTCATCTTCCATAATTCAACTTGGAACCGAAAACACACTGGAGACACGCCACGAGAAACACAAAAATTCAACAAAGAAAAATAAGAAAATCCAGAAGCTACCCAGCCACAGCCAAGGCAACTCAGACACTAGGGAACCACAAACACTCCTGAGCAAGTAAAACCAGGAGTCATGCCCGCCAGTACCAGCAGAAAGCTACGAACAGAGCAAAGCAGAAAACCAACAATGGGAAAGAAAAAAGTCACAAATGACCCTCAAAACAATACACCACAAAAAGAAAATCCCTCTCCAGAACCCATTAAAATGGACAAAGAAGATTATATCCACCTAACAGATAAAGACTTCAAAATAGCCATCACAAAAAAATTGATAGAATTAAATGAAAAGAACAAAGAACTGAGGAACGAGAATGAATCCATAAAGAAGAAATTGAAGGAACTGGAAGATTTAAAAGAACTGAAGAACGAGAACGAATCCATAAAGAAGAAATTGAAGGAAATGGAAGATTTAAAAACATTAGTAGAGGAGTTAAAGAAATCCAGGGAAAGCCAGAAAAGTGAATTAAAAGACATGCAGGGAAGACTAAGCATTCTGGAAGATAAAGATACTAACAGAATCAAGGCAGAAAAGGAAAGAGAAAAACAAAGGAAAAAGAATGAGGAAAAGCTTCGAGAACTATCTGATACCATGAAAAAAGGAAACATCAGAATCATAGGAATCCCAGAAGGAGAAGAGAGAGACAAAGGAACAGAGAAACTTCTCAAGGAAATAATTGAAGAGAACTTCCCAAACATGAAAAAGGAAACAAAAATTGACATACAAGAAGCCAGACGATCTCCATATTACTACAACAAAATAAAAAAAAAAAAAAAACAGCAAGACATATGATAGTAAAACTATCGAGAATTGAAGACAAGGAAAATATATTGAAAATGATGAGGGCAAAGAAACAAATAACCTATAAAGGAAAGCCAATCAGGCTGACATTAGATTTCTCTGAAGAAACACTACAGGCAAGAAGAGATTGGAGAGACATATATAAAACACTACATGCCAACAAATGTCAACCAAGAATACTCTACCCCGCAAAGCTCTCATTCCTCTATGAAGAAAAAACATGGACCTTCTCCAACAAACAGAAACTACAGAAATTCATCACTACCTTCTGAAATCTTAATCTACAAATGTCAGAATTTTGTTTGTTTCTTAATTAGATCTTTTCCTTTTTTAAAATTGTGTCATTTCTATTAAGGTAACATTGCTTTGCAAAACTCTTAACTAGATCTTTTTGTCCTGTATCATCCTTTCAGTCAAACCAGTTAATGTAATTATGTGTGTGTTAAATTTAAAGATTGGATACACACACACACACACACACACACATATGTGTGTATATATGTATATATATGCATTACTTTTATTTTGTTTTTGTAAAAAGCTAGTAAGATGATGGTCTCATTTTTATTCTGCCAGTAGTTGGATTCTTGGACTTATAAATCCAGATAATGTCTACACTTGTCTAGAAAATAAATAAGCCAGACTAAACATTTAGGTAAGACTTTATTCAACACTATTGAAATCAGAGTTAAAACTATTAAAATAGGTGCCAAAACTATTGAAATTGGACTCAAGACTATTTGTGCTAGAGAAGAGAAATTTAATTCAATTCTGCTGGAAAAAAGATGGGGTATTTTATAAGCACTGGAATTAGCATTAGCTAGTGCTAGAAAACTTTACATAGGAGATTTGTTGGTGTGAATAAGCCACCTGTGCTCGCTAATAGTTGCGTATCAAATTTAAACTCCTATACTCCCATAGAGTCTAGAATTAGGAATATTACTTCCTCTGATGATTACAATTCAAAGGAATGGCATTCAAGTCCATGAGAAAGACTTTCCCGGAGCCAGTAGTCAATGGGAAACCACTTCAATGTTTAGATGAACTCAGGGAAATGTAAAGGTTGTTGTGGCCACTGGGCTGTCTGGAGATAGTGACTATGGTAACTATTACTGTCAGTGCAGAAAGAAAAAGTTTCTTTTCTGTTAAAATGTGACTTTTAAAATAATTTAGGACAGCAGTCCGTGACAATCATAGTCTCTGTATAACCTTCTTTCAGTTAATTTCAGGGCCATTGTCAGTTGCTCTAGAATTTAAGTTTCAAGTCCTTTATGGGAAACACTGTCTAGTCCTTCTCAAATGCTGCCTTCACCTGACATGCATGGATCTACCGGGTGTCTTTTCACATTGAGAACAGTATGTGTGATCAATCGCACATGAAAGGGTCCCTCCAGCATAAGGATAGCCCATCTCTCCTGGAATATTTTTAAGTAGACAGTCCCCCAGTAATTAGAGGTGGCAGACTTATAACTTTATGTCTCAGGACATCAAGAGAAGGAAGAGATTTTTTGAAATATTGAATATGATTATAAGAAGATTTAAATTGACCAACAAGAATTCTCTGACCCAAATTCATAGGCCTGCCAAATAAATAGAAATTCAAAGGGAAAAGCATCACACCTGCTTGCAGGCATTTCTGATTTTTAACAAGGCTAACAGTAAAGGTTTAGGTGATTACAATCTGTTATATTCTGAATCCTAGCAAATGAGTTGGATTTATCTTATGATAATCTATAAATATTTGCATAATTACTGGATGATAGTAGAAATAAAATGACTTCCTCTCTGATTCATTATGCTCTAGTATCTCTAAAGTAGAAAAATGTGTATTAAGAGAATGTGCCACTGTCTAAGCATCAGCATCTGAAGAGGGAGTCTTGAAATCATCAGTGATCGTATATACCATAATTAGACACAATTTTTTACTGCAGGCATTCTATTAAATCAAAGTGCCATCAACAAGGCATGGTGGCATGAGCCTATAGTCCCAGCTACTCAGGAGGCCAAGGCAGGAGGGTTGAATGAGCCCAGAAGTTCTGGGATGTAGTACGCTATGTTGATGAGGTGTCCACACTAAGTTAGCATGAATATGGTGTCCTCTTGGGAGTGGGAGACCATCACGTTGCCTAAGGAAGAGTGAACTGGCTCAGGTCACAAAATGCTGGTTGGAGAAAACTACCTATACCTACCTTGGGAGTGGTCTGTAAAGAATTCTACTGAAAAGTGTTAATATTTTTAATATATTTTTGAATAAATTCACCTTTTAGGTAGACATAGTAGTCTAGTGCCTTTAAATCCCCATTTTCTCCTATGGGTTAGTGTGTTGATAACGCAACATTAGTAAACCAAGCAAATAAGAATTGCAGTATAGGAATAATTTTGTTAGAAAACTCCTTTAGTTCCACATTTGTTTTAGTGCTTTTATCAATCTACATGTACATTTCCTTTTGTGAAGGGCATTTTGGTAATTAGCAAGATATATTTATTGTATTAAATGGGAGGTTTCTGAGTTTGAAGTTTGCCCCATATTAATGGTGTTTTTTGTGGCTCTGTCAGCAATACTGTTGCTTTAGAAGTTTTCATTCTGCTCTGTTTGAGCTCCATGAACTAATGATCGGAGCAGAAAGTTGGATTGCCTCTAAGAAATCAGCTATCAAGTTTGGTATTTTTCTTTGTCCTCAAAGTAGAGAGTCCTCTATTTTTCTAAATTTACTCTATTTCATGACAGATATCAAATATGTATTTTATGTGTATATATACACATATATGCATATATATGCACCCACACATGCATGTGAATTGTAAATCTTGTTATGGCTTATAGCAGCTTAATTCTATACAAAAGTAAGCTTCTAAAATTTCAGTAGTCGCCATAACATACAAAGTCTTAAGTTAGCCACTTCTGTACTGAACAAATGGCCTATCAGCAAATACTATTATATTAGCATTAGGAAAAACAATATCTTATAAAACAGGTCAGGGCCTCTGTCTTCTCTTATCATTGCACAGTCATAATTAGCCATTTGATCAGAATCAAGTGAAAGACTCACATGATTTACAAGATGGTATCCCTCAAGCACAATGTTAGCACTGAATAATAAGGCTTGGATAGTAAATAGTGTAATGGCATACCCACAAGCCTGAATCTGAATACTGGACATATGTAAAAATGCTGAAATAATCAATAAGTAGGGTGTGGAAATAAGGCAGGTGACCAAAGAAATACTTCAGTCTTTTAAGAAGTATGTCTATTGCTGTCAGAACATCCCAGTATCCCCAGTGTACACATGTGGTGTTATACATGTGTAGTTCCATTTTTTGAGTTAAAATTCCAATAGTAGCTCCTTTATTTTTGTGAGAAAACAAATGGAAAGCTTTTCAAGTTTCAGAATCCTCAAGGCTAAATATCAATATTATTTCAAATGCATCATTAGAGCCTACAGATCAAATTAGAAGATCTGACCATTTATCTTGTCAATGCTCCATTAGATGTTTTGCCCACTCTGCAAAAACTCAAATATATGTCTAGAACATTTCACTATTACCAAACATTGTTTGAATTAATGTTTGTAAAAGGGCATTTCTTCTGTAAGATGGGCTAACTCTAGTACTGCAATAATGTGGTATCTCCAGCATCAAAAGATATACTAAATATGTTACCTCATTCAGATAATATAGCAATTTATCTAGTGAGGCCTTATACATTTACTACAGCCAGTTGGGGTGAGTGGAAATTGCAGCAAAACTAAAGCTTTTTTGCTGACATTATCAGTAAACATTTAAATATTGAATGTTTAAAGATACTTCTGGTGTTACAGATTTCTCTATACTTAACTGTACATGTCTAGAGAAATGGTACAAGAAACTCTTGAGGAATCCTTTGTCATAAATTCTGCATTCTTCCATGAGTATAAACAAACAAGAATTTAGACTTGTCCACTAAGGGAATGACAGGCAAGAAAGCAGAACAAAAATAAACTGAAGAAAATCTTTGCAGAAGGTATACCAAAGTTTTAATAGTTCCAGTGTTAGGAACTATAAACTTTAATGGAACAGTGAATTTATTTATTTATTTAGTAGCTTGTGTTTTTACAATCATCTTTATCATATTTACCTTCATTCTTTACTAGAAGTTTGGCAATATTATAATGTTAGCACCTCCCCCCCCCTAGTTCTTTAAACCGGCTTTAATCCTTGTAACAAAGCTCTCAACATGAGTATTCTTTGATATTTGGTCATGACTTGTGTATTTTTTGATAAATTATTTGTATTGGTTCTCTATATCTCAGATTTTACCATTAGCATTATCTGTTGGCTCCATTGTGATACATGGATTTGTATCTGCTCAGAGTACTTCTCCAGCACAGTGGTGTGAGACTGATTCTACCTGCTAGACCCCTTTTCTTTAAGAAGGCACAGTGTAACCAAAGCAGATGTTTTTATTTTTCCATAGTATTCCACAGACACTCCATATGTAGTCTATATTAGGGTAGTCTTAATTTGCAAAGGCTGTTCTCTCTCCAATAGTTTTACAGGAGAATCAAGGGAAAGTAAGAAAGCATGTTCTCCAGCCAGAAGATCTGTCCATGTGGCAAAAAAGAAGAAAAGAAACAAATACAAAACTGATTCAAAATACCAACAACCTGCATCGATCTGTCACTAGACAGAAAGTGAGGAATTTTTGGGGAAATTTCAGAATAAGTAGCTCCCATATCAAGGGATATGGGATAAAAGCAAGGATAGGTTAGACTGAGGAATAGTCCTTCAACATGTATTTCACTGCCTGCCTTTGAGATTCTCTCATTTTATTAATTGTAAGCCATTTACCAAATATGTGGGTTTTCCTGATTTTCTATTTCTGTAATTTCTGCTTCCTCTGGAGTTTCTTTTCTCCAGTCTCTCTTCCAAAGCCTTTTTGTTGTTGTTTGTTGTTTCTGTATTTTTTTTTCTTTTCATTTTAGAGAAGACAGCTCCGTTGAAAATTATCTTAAAGGGAGGTCTAATGTTTACAAGATCCTTCACCTTCTGTTTGTTGAGAAGGCCTTTATTTCTCCCTCACATCTGAAGGAGTCTTTAGAATATGTTATTCTTGGCTGAAAGTTTTGTCTTTAGGATTTTGAATACATCATTCCATTCTCATCACTCCCATAGAATTTCCTTGGAGAGGTCTGATGTAAGCCTGATTTGGGTACATTTTTAGGTTACTTGCTTCCCCCCCCCCCGACTCTTTCAGTATTCTTTCTTTGTCTTAATTTGTTGATAGTCTCATGTCTAATTGTCTTGGTGTAAGTCTAATTACATTTAGAGAATAGGTGCTCTTTTACATTCATGTACTGGTATGTTTGATTCTTTTCTAGGTTTGGGAAGTGTTCTTCCATTATTCTTTGAATAAGTCTCCTGTTCCCTTCTCTTTCTTCCCCTTCTATAGTACCCATTTTTCTTATGTTACTTTATCTCATGTGGTCAAAAAGTTCTCACAATATTTCTTCATATTTTTCCTTTGTGTTTTTTCTTTCTTATTCTACCTGGACCCTTTGTGCATTATTACCTTCAAGGACACTGAGTCAATCTTCCATTTAGTCTGTTCCTTTTTACAAAATTTAATTTGAAAATGTTTTCAAAATGATACTGTATGTGTCTATATGTTCATACATATGTATACACATAATATGTATATGCATGGATATATTTATATGTATACATACAGATATAAATACACACAACTGATGATATTTTACAGTTTGGATGACTGATTAGTGAGCTGGGCATTTTGCCGCCATGGTAATTTAAAGGGTGTGGTCATCAGTGATACCCTCTGCAGATCTAATTACTGTTTAAAGCCTTCATCTAGGAGAACGCTTATGTTCTCTTAGGATGCCATTGTCATTATGAAGGGGATCTTTATACCTTCTACTCCAAAGTAATTTTCTAGTAGTGCTAGTGGTTCTAGCAACAAAGTAGGTAAACACTAGGGAATTCCTTCTTTTAAAAGTCTGATTTTTAGTATATTATTTAAAAATATCCATCTAGATGGATTTTTTTTTTCAACAGTGATTCCATTATTTTTCCTCATTGTATTCTTAGCTGACATTCCCCCAAGGTCTTATTTGCTCATTTCTCCTCCTTTATATGACCCTTGGTCTTGCTTCAGCTATGTGACTGCCACATTATTAGTGACAGAGGAAACTTGAAGTTATTTACCTTGATAAGGCTAAAAAATTGAGTATTACTGAATGGGATTATTAATGCGTAGATTCAGTGGTAACATCAAATTTACAGCATGTCCTTTAAAATAAATCTATTTTTAGTAAACACACATGACATGACTAGCCTGATATCAATATTGTAGGCTTAGTCATTTTATTTTGCACAGTACTTTAGTATTTTCACAATATTTCTTTAGAATGAAGTTCTTTGAAACTTGAAAGTTTAATATTAATTGGATTTCTGATAAAAAATTTTCTGTATATCCTCCTTTTTTTCAGTATGATAAAAGCATAAGATTTTCTAATGTCTAAAATTTAGTATCTTGCCTCAGGGATATAAAAGATCTAACATAATTAAACACATAAAATGATACTTGTTTATAATAAACCTTGATCACTGAATTGTATTGTTTATGTTCTTATATCAACACATAGACTTATAAGTGTATCTAACAGTTGTGTTGTTGTTGTTGTTGTTTTTCATTTTTCCCTAGCCAAGAAAAAGTGGAGAAACAAATCTGCCTCAGAATTTGCAGAATGAGGGTGCTTAAATAACCTCTTTCTCCCTTCTTTGCTCATCTCTCTTTAGGCTCACTGGAAGCTTTGTGCCAGACTTGATAGTGAGCATGAGTAGCCAGATGTGGCTTCACCTTCAAACAGATGAAAGTGTTGGATCCGTTGGCTTCAAGGTTAACTATAAAGGTAATGTCACTAAACGGGAAATATGTTTTCTTAATAACACCAGAGAATATGTTTAAATTCAAGTTTAATGGCAGCTACAAAATAAGTTTCCTAAAACACAAGCAGGAATATATGTGAACAAAATACATTACTATTTTTATTTTTAAACTAAAAACGTTGATTTCACTTTTTAGAGAAAATTAGGATTTTTCTTGAAAATGTTTATTTTGCATACCCTTTCTCTTTCCCCAATCTATTATTCTATCCATATGCTTCTCTTTGCTATGAACTTCTGGCATTTCTCGGAACACACAACACAATTTTATGTAGTATGTAATTTGCATGGCAAAAAATCTAATTATTAAACTATTAACAAAATAATTAAATTTTAATTTGATTTCTCAAAGTCAGGGTGCCTTTTTTTTTTGGCAATCCATCAATGATTCTTTTAAATCAAATGTATGTTCTTAGTATAAAGGTTATCGACTTCTATTAGCTCATGTATTAATATCCTTCTGCCCATCCTGTTGTTGGTAGTAGTGTATGAAAAGCTTTAACACATGATGAATCTTGATTAAAGTCAAATATAGACAATGAATATATGTAAATATACATATATACACACGTGTGTGTATACACACACAATGTACATGTAAAATACAAGTTGGATATACTGATTGAAAAAATATATAAATGTTAATAAATTGAATTATAATTTATGATTTAAAAGATATACATGTAAAAGACCAACAGAATATGTTGGCTTGAGTTTATTATTTTTATTGTGATAAAAATCAGTGTTTTCCATCCTATTAATTAAACAATTATTGTATAAAATTCTCTTACTTGTAATGATAATTTTTAATTAGCATCTTTGTTAAATAATGTCTTGACATTCCATTGTATCCAGACACATTAAATGAATTCATTATGCCTGTGTTAGAGAGATAGGACACACACATATTATGCTTTTAGCTTGAGACACCATATTAGCACTATATTAATTTGAATATTTTAGAAAACCTAAGCTATTTAAAAATAATTTAAAAAGGGCCTCCCTGGTGGCACAGTGGTTAAGCTCTGTGCTGTGGAGCTGTCGACAGTGGTGACACGAGTTCAGTGCCCAGCCGGGGAGATTCCCACATGGCGCTGCAGACCTCTACTGCCTCGCCCGGTACTCCCCTCAGCAGTGTATTTCCATCGATCTGCCTGTTCTGCTCCCCCCTCTGTCTCTGGTGAACCCTCTCGCTGCCCCATGCCTTTGGCCTGTACCCCACCTTGTATGCATAAATAAATAAATCTTTAAAAAAATAAAAGGTTATTAAAATAATTAAAGAAAACATTATCCTGATTATAACTTTAAATATATACCTCCTCCATTTAAATTCCTAAATCTATTATCAGTAAATAAAACAGTTAGCACATTTAAAGATGGTCGCTTTCAAAATATCTAAAGAATCTAAGACTTAATTTTTTTCCTTTTTTTAATTTCCCCCCTTCAAAATGCCTAAAACTGGCATCTTTATAGTACTCTTGGTTTTATTATTTTATTCATCCCATAAAGGCTACCTGTCAGAAAACCTATAGTCATTTAAACCTTAGAAACTAGATTAATTAGTAATGCCACTGCTTTGACAAAGAACACATTTATTAAAGTTCATGTACAGGTTGGAGCAGCAGGTGAGTTCTATAGATATTTACAAAGCTCGCCTCTCCACTGCAGTTCAAGAGCTGTAAGTACATTGTAAAATAGCACAATTTAGCATTGTGTTGTTTTCTTTCTGTTCAGTTTTTAACAAAAGGAAATAAAAAATATTTTCTAAAATTCTGTGTATCTGCCAGCTACTGAAGTAGTTGTTGAGTATAGAAAAAACAGATAGATAATGTCTTTCTCTGTGAGTTCATAACAGTGACAAGAAAATATACCCAATTATTCATATGTAAGGACAGACCAACACAGGAGATCTAATTTTTCTGCCTCTCTTCAGTCTGATCTCTTTGAATCTAACTTTCACAACACTGCTAATGGTGATCTCCCAGCAGTAAACAAGGTAATGTTATACCCCCTGCTTAAAATGTTCCTGTAACATTTCTTTGCCTCAATTCTAAAACCTCCATAAGGTTTATTTATTTCAGTTTACTTTACCTTGTTTCTGTCTCTCTCCTGAAATCCAGTTTTATAATCCAACTTATAGCTAAGTCTCTGAATCCAGCAAGTTGTCTCACACCTCCCTTTCTTTGTATATTCAATAAATTCTACCTAAATTCCATTGTAATTTAACTCAGCATCACAGAACTCATTCTTCAAGATGAATTTCAATTATTACTTCTTCTCTTAAGCCTTTCCTACCTTCACCCATCACAAAAGAACATATCTTCTATTTTATAAACTACCATGTATACTATATAATCAGAAGGAAATATACATATTCATCCTGATGTTTCCATTAGTATCTCACTGCTGTGTAATTATAAGTTGCTAATAATGATTTGTTAAAATTTTCTGAACAAAAAGTTTTAACTTATATCAGTAGTTTAACATAAGTCCTCAAAAGTTTAATCATATTTTTTTTTCTACTGAGAATATCGTGTTTTTACATTCCCCATAATCTAAACCTGAGCTCAGAGTTGAGGCAAGATTCATTTTGAGAAGTTCCAACAAATTTTGATGTGCAGATAGCTTCAGTAACTTTACCTACTAAAAATAATTTTCCTAATTACCATGCTCTCTGTTAAGTAAGGTGTTGGCTCTAAATGGAACACCTGCTAAAAAACTTTCCAGATTTAATCTAAATATACCTTTCTTTTTAGTAATCTGGAGATTTTGCATACAGTAGCATTAAATGTAGATTCTCCTATAAAATAAACATGTATTTTAATATACTTTATTTAAAAATTTTAAGATCATGACTGTGATAGAGTTTGTTTTTCACAATGTACTTGTAGTTTTTAAATTGTACTTTGAAAACAGTGTTTTTGAAACCATAATTTTAAAGAAAACAAAACCTCAAATGAAAGTTTCTGATATAATCACAAAACAGAAAAAGATGAAAAAGCTAGTTACTCTGGAAGAATGAAGGTGAGAAGGTAGGTAAAACCCACTGCCCCTTGGTCAGACTGCCCCCTCCTCACTCCAAGTATATTAAGAAACCTGGTGCTCCAAAATCATCATAGTTCGAAAATGATTGTTCTAAAACCCTACTGTTGATGGTGAGACCAAAAATCTATCTGTGAATATAAAAGAAAACAGTTACTTCAGCAATTTGTCATTGTGTTTAGAACTTCAGTCTCAATCTTTGCCAATTATCAACATTTTTTTCTTACAGAGTTTGGATAGTGCCTATCTTAAAATAGTGTGTGTGTGTGTGTGTGTGTGTGTGTGTGTGTGTGCGCGTGCGCGCACGCTCGTGTGTGTGGAGAGAGAGAGAGAGAGACAGAGCCAGAGAGCCAGAGAGAGAGACAGAGACAGAGAGAGAGAGAGAGAGCGAGAGAGAGAGCCCTTTATTAAAAGTGCAATTCATTCTTACTTAAGATTCATTTCCTGTATGTTATATGTGTGACAGTATGTTGATTACTATGTGAAATGGCAGAAAAGAATAAAATACCAACAAACCCTTGAGAAGTTTAATGGTATTCCTCTCGTGTTAAAACTGGTGACATCCATATTGGGTAAAAAAGTCATAGCCATTGTAATTCACCAGGAGATTTATGAGTTTGCCGAAATCATGATTTTATCTGGTACTAAGTATTCCTGATGAAAAGGAAGAATAACATAACCATCCATCTTATCCTTATTTTTAGACCTTACTTTAGACCATCTTACCCTTACATAAAGACATTAGTTTACATGTTACTCTTAAAGATACTACTTTAATTTTCTTGTTTTTACATTATAATTATTGCAAATGAATATTAACCAGGAAAGAAGTAAAAATGATTTTTTTTAAAAGGGAGCATATTAGCATCCGTTTAACACTACACTATTTAGTGGGTGGACTTTTTCATCTTCATCTTACAAAGTCAAAGCAATATTTACATAATAATTAATAATTACTAAGATCTTTGAATATTATAATTACTTTGCCTACATTAACTCATTAAATCTGATTAAAGCTCTAAGAGGAAACTATCCCTACTCATTTTTACAGATCAGAAAATTGACTATAATGCAAGCATCATGATGATAGGAAATTTGGATTGTTTCATCATTCTTATAGTCCCAGTACCTGACACAATGCCTCACACATAATTAGCACTGACTGTATATTTGGGTAATATGTGAATGTACTGACATGAGTGTCATAGCATTAATTTGCTGTGAAACCTTTATTAGAGTCTAAGTTTATTAGAGTCATTATGCAATGTTACATCCTAGATAGATTTTGAGGGGTTTGGAGAAGCAGAGTTTGGGGGAAGCAGGGGTTTGGGGAAGCATAAAATTCAAAGCCTGCAGACAAGCTAGAGCTCTTAATAGATGTGAAAGTGTTAATTGATTAGAACTAAGTTAAATTATGAATTTAAGGATTGAGTTAAATCATGAGTTCCCTTTGTCTTATTAGCTACACATTAAAATAAAAAGCACACATCCACACATATACTGAAAGCAATGGATTTAAAATGTTTGTACATTTTTATTTCTATAGGATTACTTGATATTCTATAAGAATATTTAGCAAGAGTGATTAAAGTCCATGGTAGAGGGATATTAAAAAAAAGTCTCTAGTCTTCATAGAATACTAAAAGTAATAGTATCTCTTATTTTAGATATCATATATAAATTTTAAATTTGTTTTCATTTGTGTTGTAGTGTACATTTTCAACTATATATTATTAATAGCAAGCACTTTTTGAGTGGTTATGTGCTATTGCAAGTGCAAGTATTGTCTCATATTATCAACTGCAATGATCCTACTAATAGGGTATAGATGAAATAATTGATGGCATAGCAAATTGGGTAATTTGTTCAAGATCACATGACTAATACAAGATAAAATTAAGATATAACTCTGAATTCTGTTTTTAGACTGCTTTCAAAAATTTCATATTTTTCTCATAAATTTTAGCTTAAAGTTAAATTTTACTTAGATTTTTATTTTTATTTTTATTTTTTTAAAAGATTTATTTTATTTTTGCATACAAGCTGGGGTGTAGGTCAGAGGCATGAGGCGGTGAGAGGGTTCACCATAGAGAGAGTGGGGAGCAGAACAGGCAAATCAACTGAAATAAACTGCTGGAGGAGCAGCAGGAGAGGCAGGAGAGGTCTGCAGATCCATGTGGGAATCTCCCCAGCCGGGCATCGAACTTGTACCACAGCCACTGACAGCTCCACAGCACCGTGCTTACTTAACCCATTGCGCCACCAGGGAGGCCCTTACTTAGATTTTTAAATACTAGCATAGCTCTCAACGTTTAAAATTTTGATGAAGCTACCTATTTTGATGGAATGATGTAAACTTTGAAATGTAGCATTTTATGAAAATGATTATTTTCCCTAAGTATTTAAAATCCTAAATTTTTATGATATAAAGTAATTTCAGAGTTTGTTTTCCTTATGTAGAACTAAAAAATGAAATTCAATTATTTACTCAAATGCAAGTCTTTAACAGCACATATGTCTGAGATAAAATGGATTATACCAAGGATTTAAAAGTTAAGTCATTATTTTCAAGTGGTTGCTTCAAATTGAATTATAAATCTCAACTTCTTTCAAATAACTATTTAAAAGTAGAGGTTTATTATATATCAAATAATGTTTTAGGGGTGCTGATTATAATATTTTATATATAGTTATCTTAAGTAGATATTTTAAGTAGATTTTTTAAAGATTTATTTATTTATGCATAAAAGAGCTGGGGTGTAGGCCAGAGGTGTGGAGGTGTGAGAGGATTTACTAGAAATAGAGCAGGGAGCAGAGCAGGTGTATCTACTGAAATACACAGGTGAGGTTTACTGCACCTTATGGATTAGCTCCCTGGCCAGACAGTCTGGGGGAGAATCAAGCTAGTGCTTCAGTGGCTGCAGATAGCTTCATAATTCTGAGACTTAACCCTTTGAGCCACCAGGGAGGCCCCTTAATTAGTTGTTTAACGTAGACAAATAAGATATGTAGACATTTGTTTTTATATTTGTAGAACCACGCATTCTTTCCTTCTTTTCTTTTCCATACACTTTATTTTTGTTTCTCTTTTGTACTCTCTCCTTTCCTATTTTACCTTTATTTTTATATGAGACAGTATTCTCTATTTTATTCTCCAACTGCTTTTCATTAATCAGTGTATAACTATCCAGTCCATTCATATGGATAAGTGGCATTCTTCTAAATGACTATACAATAGTTCATAAAATGTGCACAGCATAATTTAACATAAATTGTTACTTAGGTCATTGCCTTCATTATGATATCACAATGTTGGAGTGTGTGTGTGTGTGTGTGTGTGTGTGTGTGTGTGTGTTTGTGTGTATAAAATTGTGAGTGAAAAGAGAATTATACTTTCTTGTCTGATTGAATTGTGGCCATATCACTACTCAGATATAAACAAGTGACTGGATTCATTTCCAGTCAAAGCGTTGAGAACAATGAATGAGGCCATGTCTTCTATGTATTAGAGCTACAAAATGATATTGCTTCCTTCTGCCTGTGCTCCTGAGAGGCCATGGAGAGCAGAGGTGCTGTCCCACCCATTTGCCCAACTGTATAAAGTAGGCATTATGAGAAAATTATAAACCTTTATTTTGCTAGTTAGAATTTCTGGCTTTATTTGTTACCCCATCATAAACTCATGTATGTGAACTGATACACAGTATAACTTAGTCTGCTTTTTGCAATGTATTTCTTGGGCTGTCTTTTGATTACTATTAAATTATAGGCAGTTGAGGAACATTAACCCTTAGTCACACACATTGTAAATATTTTCTTCTAGTCAATTTTGATTGTATGAATTAATTTTCCATTCCAAGATTTGTGTTTGTTTTTGTTATCATTAAATATATCATTCTTTTGTTATGGCATCTGGGCTTATAGATATGAAGATTTCATCAAAGTTGCATTTTTATTTTTTTTAAAGATTTATTTATTTATACATACAAGCTGGGGTACAGGCCAGAGGCGTGGGGCGGCGAGAGGGCTCACCAGAGACAGAGCGGGTAGCAGAACAGGCAGATCAGAACTACACTGCTGAGGGGAGCAGCGGGCGAGGCAGGAGAGGTCTGCCACGCCATGTGGGATTCTCCCGGGCTGGGCATCGAACTTTCGTCGCCGCTGCCTACAGCTCCACAGCGCAGCGCTCAACCGCTGCGCCACCGGGGAGGCCCCTAAAGTTGCATTTTTAATGTTGCATTTCAAACTGATATCCATCTGGAATTTATATATCTTGACTGGGTGTTTTCTTCTGTAGGTAAAGACAGTTTTGCTAAGAACTTTTTAATTAGGTTATTTTCCTATAGAATTGAAATGTTACATTAATACATAATAGGTTTTCACATGCCTTTGGAAACACTTAAATACATTTTCTGCTCAAACCTTACAGTTTCAATTTCACAAGTTTTGTAATTTTAATTTTCAAAATACTTTGTGGACAAGGTTACTTGCTACTATTCTCTTTTAAAATTTTCATAACATTGCTTATGCATGTAAGTTCCATCTGTGTTATAAAATACTTAAAGTACCTAAAAACCTATTTTTGATTGTCATTGGAATTGCATAAATTTTACATATTACATTGGCCAATGCTTATAATCATAAGTATTATTTCATCAAGTCTTCTTAGTGTAAATTTGTGTCTGTATTACATATACTTTATTATCCATGATATCTTTATCTGAATATTTCCTATTTTTTTGTATGCTATAGAAGTCTATTTATTTTTCTAATTCCATTTGTAATGGATTATAGAGAATTATTATGTTACATTTTCAGCTGTTATAAAGTTGAAGATTTTTTCACATCTGTATAGTATTTGGCCATATAATTTAATGCTGCTATTAATTTTAATTATTTTATAATCAGGCAGTGTTATAATTGGGATGGCATTTATTAAAAAAATTACAGAAACCTCTCTAGTGTTGTCTGAAAAGCAATTTTACTATTCTCACATGACTTGTCTGGAGAAGATGATGTGTTGATGTTAGGTAGCTGTGTAAGATTCTTATTTGAGTCTGAGGTACTTCATTTCATTTTCTTCACCTTCCTGACGTATTTGTTTTTATCCAAAAAGTTGTAAAACTGTTATTGCAAAAGATCTTTGCAGAAGCTGAACTACCCAAACCATATAAATTATACTGAGGAGAGCAGGCATATCTGTTTGTTTCTTTGATACCAATGACTTCATTACTTCAACATTTAGCACATTATTTTCTCAGATATATGTGGAAAAGATACTTTATCAAGTGTTTGGAGTTTCTAGTCAGAACTACTTTATTTTGAGTTTCTGTTTGGAATTACTGTTTAAATCAAACACTTTGCTGCATCATCATTCCTGTAACTATTCAATATATTGTTAGTTTTCCTAATGCTGGGTCAAGCTACCATTGCTATAATGAAACCTTGTAGAACATAATATTCAATATTTTAAAACATTCTCCAATTTAATTTATGAATAAGTGTTTGTACTTAACTAAGTATGTAAATTGTACTATAGTTTCTTTTAATGTAGTTCATGAAATTTGGGTATTAGGATTATGGCAATTTCATAGAAGGAATTAGTAAATTTGTCAATGCTCTAGAATAGTCTGAATAACTTAAGAGTTATGTATCTTTGACAGTAAGAAAGAACTTGGCTATAAAATCATTTGGATATTTTTATTTAAAGGTAAATACTTAGTAATTTTAATTTATTTCATATGACTGTATGTCTCTTCAAACTTCTTCATGGATTAATGTTGGTTATTTTTATTTTATTAGAAAGCCTTCTAAGTTATAAATAATGATTTTAAGATGTTGACATTTTATATGCATTTTTTCAAAAAAGTTTTTTAATGATAGATATCCAGATAGTTTATTTGTAGTTTATGTTAATTCCAAAAACTATACATTTTCTCTCTTTCCCCATATCTGCCTTTTTGCTTGCCAGCAATCCTTCCGCTTTCTACTAGTAATTGAACTCTCTAGGCTTTTATGAACCTTATCTCTTCTAATTCTGTAGGGCTTAAGTTTGGGCTGAACTAATCAGAATTGCCTATGATATGGCTATCACTTCAGGATCTGGGGCAATTGACATGGATTCTGGATAAAAGAAAATCTTTTTTCTGAAGCTGTACACTCTAAGGGTCATCTAACTTGGTGCTACAGGAGGCCAACTTTTGTTACTTCATGTTAGTAACTAATCACTAGAGAATAAGGCAAAAGTAATATATGGAAAGAATGAAAACAATATTGTGGGTATAATTGAAACTAAACCTTTTAGGTTAACACTATACCTTGATTTTTCTAATTATACAAAATTATATACTTCTTGTTTAAGCCATAGTGAGTTAAATTTCTGTCATTTATAATTTAATGAGCCCAGAGTAGCACATTTGTCATCTCTTTGTTATTTAACACTTTCAATATAGGGAAAAAATAGGAAGTATTACTTAGAGTCCAATACTTACGTAATCAAATATATTTTTATCTTTATTTTAAAAACGCTTTAGCATGGAAAAATAGAGGAGTCTAAGAGAGAGTGTGTCCTCATAGAAATATATGCTTATATTTCCATAATAGTTAATATATTTATTTTCAAGAAAGAAAATGTTAGTTCTGTAATTACCTTGTACTAACAGTATGTATCCTTGGTGGACAAATTACTTTATTAAGCTTACCAACTGTGCCTTACTGCCATTATGTATGAACTAACTTTTTGCTCCAGTTCGTGTTGTCCTCAAATCATACCTTGATATTGAATGTTATGTTTTGAAAGTAGCATAAATTTTTTGCTTCTTACATGATGAATTATGACACTGAAACAGTTGTTACCACTGAAATAATGTTGTAGGGATAAGGAAAAAATTTATGTAAACTGATTCTATTCTTTTTCTCTGCTTAAGTGCTCCAGCATTCAACCAACATATATGTAGCCAATTGATTTTTAATGCAGGTCCTAAAGAATACAGTGAGGGAAAGCATATCCTTTTCATATAAGTGTTGAACAGTTGGATAGCTCTAAGCCAATAATATAAGTGCTAAAGATATAAGATTTTCACTATTAATATATTTATACAGGGAAAAATGACATCTGGCGAAAGAGTTAATTATGTTTATATGTATATATATTAAATGTCCTGTTAGTACATTTAAACAGAGATCCTGTACAGATCATCATTGTACCACTAAAGTACCACAATTAAAATGAATGGTCCAATAAATATAACAACCTGTAATCTGCAAAAGAGTTCACTGAAATTAATGTGAAACCAAAATGGCTTTCAATATTAAGCAATTGCAATGTTATTAAAAATTGATTTTTAAATTTTTAATTTTAAAGTAAGCTTTAAAGCAGGGAACTAATGAGTGAATAATAAAGATCTTTCAAAACTTTGTTGGAAATTGATGAATGCTCCAGATCATTCCATTTATTGCTTAGTTTTCTAGAAAACTATGAATGGCCAAATCAAACATCAAGGAATATTTTAATGATTAAAATAGAATCCAACCAGCACTGAGTAGAATTTGAAATTAAAAACACATTATCATTTACATTTATCACCCCCCCAAGAGAAAAATCTTGGTACAAATCTAGTCAAATGCATACAATATTTATATGAGAGAAATTGTGAAACTATGAGGAAAGATGTCAAAGTACTAAATAGAAAACTATTCAATGTTCATTAATAGGAAGACTAAATATTATCAAGGTGTCAGTTTTCCTTAATTTGTCTATAGTCAACACAACCCCAGCCAAAGCCCCAGGATATGATTTTATAGATGTAGACATACTGATTGAAAAGGAAAAGACCCAGAAGAGCCAAATCAATATTGATGGAAATGAACAAAGTGAAGAGGACAAATGTAATTGACCTTTAAGAGAATTATTTTAAAGCTAAACTCTTAAGATGGTGTGGTATTGGTGAAAGAACAAAGAGATACTATAAAATAGAGAGTCCAGAGTAAGACACACACACACACACACACACACACACTAAATTGGTGCAAAAGAGCAAAACAATGCAATAGAGAAAATAAAGTTTTTTTTAATAAATGATACTGAAACAACTGGAGATCCAAATATAAAAAAAAATTAGGACATACTTTACATAGTTCACAAAATTAATTCAAAATGGATCATAAACCTAAATGTAAAAATACAAAACGATGCAGCTCTGAAAAAATAACATAGGCCAACACTTAGATGACCTAGAATATGGCAATAATTTTTAGATACACTATTAAAGAAGTAAGTGATAACCTGAATTTCATTTAAATTAAAAATTCTACTCTGAAAAAAATGAAGAAAATTACAGAATGTTAGAAAACATTTATAAAAAACACATCTTAATAAAGGACTTTATTCAAAATATACAACAGTTTCTTAAAACTCAGTAATAAGGAACTGAATAAGTCATTTAAAAAATGGGAACAAATAATAAGCAGAGACCTCATCAAAGAAGATATGCAGTTGGTAAATAAACATATGCAAAGATGTTCAGCATCATATGTTGCTGGAGGTTTGAAATTAAAGCAATGATTAGATACACCTTTTAAAATGGCAAATATCCAAAGCACTGATAGCATCACATGCTGTTGAGATTGTGGTACAAGGAACTCTCATTCCTCCGTCGAATGCAAAATGGAACAGCTATTTTGGAATATAGCTGGAAAATTCTTAGAAAATCAAGAATATTCATGCTCTATGACCCAGGGATATTACTGCTTAGTACTTACTCAGTGCATTAAAAAAATTTTATTCACATAAATGCTACACACAGACATTGTAATGGCTTTATTCATAATTACAAGAACTTGCAGTAGCCAAGATGTTCTTCAACAGGTGAATGGATAAACTAATACATCCAGACAGTGGAAAATTATTCAGTGCTAAAAGAGAATGAGTTGTCATGCCATGAAAATACAAGGAGAAAACTAAAATTCATGCTCTCAAGTGAAGCAAATCTAAAAAAGCTAAACAAAAACTTCCTGTCTAACAATATAGCATTTTGGATAAGCAAAAAAAAAGATTGAAACAGTAAAACAGATCAGTTATTGCCAGGAGCTAGCGGTGGACGGAGGAATGAATAGGCAGGGTACGAGGATTGTTAGAACCAGAAATGTAATCTGTGATACTACAATGGTGAACATTTGTCAAAACTCACATAATGTACAACCCCAATGGTGAACCCTAATGTAAACTATAGACTTTGGGTGGAGAGTGTTGAAACTAATACATATCAGTAGTGAAGGAGGCTGTGTTTGTGTGTCTCTGTGTGTGTGTGTGTGTGTGAATGTGTGTGTGTGTGTGTGTGAGTGTGTGTGTGTGTGTGTGTGTGATGGCTGAGAGTATATTGGAATTCTCTGTTCTTTCTCTTTAATTTGCTGTCAGCCTAAAACTTCTCAACAATAAAAATATTAGTTAAAAAAGTAAAAACATTTTAAAAAATACAACACAATAGTTTACTCAGTGAGGTCTAGAGGTAATTATAAAATAATGATATTTTGTATCAATAGAGACATTTGAAAGTTTCAGGTGGGTGCTTCCACTGTTCTGTTTAATATAGTTTTCTCATTTATTCTACTGCTCAATTTCCATGGCTGCTTTTCAGACTAGGAAAATAAATATATAAGAACTTTCTGAGGACTTCAGTAAACAGCATATTCTGGCTAGTACTCTCAACTGTCACTCGTATTGATGATAGCCTTCCTAGCATTTCAGACTACATTAAGTTTATTTCAGAGGAAAAACTTTTGCTCAAATCGACTTGCAAACACCACTCAAAATAATAATATTGTCATTTTCTGTTCAATATATCCTGATAACAATAAGGAGAAGGACTTCTCTATATACTTAAAATCAGTTGTGAAATCAAGTACAGGGGTCACCAAATTGGGGCTTTTTCACACAATTCCTCAAATAGAAGAAAATCTCTCCCTTTGAAGACTAATAAATACTTGGATTAAATTATCTTTTTATAAATATCTTAGTTTACACTTTTTGGAATAATAATGTCTGTGAACGTTGGTAGTTTTTATGGTTAAATAGCATCATTAAGAACTAATACTTTTGAAGCACGTATCTGCATATGAAGCTACAATAAGTGGACATAGTAAACAGGATGAAATGACTTATACAAATATAAAAATTCAAGCAACACATCCACTAAAACAAAGTGTAGAACATAGAATTATATTGGCAGGAAATATCTGCTTACATTAGCCTTTTTTTTTTTTCTCTTCATGGTTTGTGTGCTGTGAAATCATGTGGGAAGGGAAATCTCATTTTGCTTCTACTTAAGGAAGGAACTTGACAAAACCTAGAAAAGTGTTCTGAATTTTTACTCATATTTAAAAGATGTTATGTGATCATGATATTTTCATAGCTTTTATTTAGGGTACACCATCTCCAAATTTTGGTCAGAGAAGAAATGTAAGCATTTGAAAACCTGATTCTTTGAGTTTAAGAAAAGAAAATGAAATATGCATTTCATTAAATAGAATTGAATATAAAAAACCTCCACATGCTAAATCGTTGGATACAAAACGACAGTTATGCTTTAAGTGGTGCTTTTACAGAATAATTGGAAGATCAATAAAAATGAAGGATGAGATTTGAGTTAAATCATATTGCATTCTTAACATGGATGGAGCTAGAAGGGATCATGCTCAGTGAAATAAGCCAGAAGGAAAAAGAAAAATATTGAATGGTATCACTTACAGGAGGACTGTAAGAGAGCCAAACGAGAAATCAGAAGGAGAAAATAGCACACAGCACATAACAAAAGCAAAAACTAGCAGGCAACCACAAATAAGAGACATTCTACAGGGGAGGGGGAGGAAGAGAAACCAAAATAGAAGAGAAAAGAGCACAGGGCACTATGGTGATGGTTCACGGGTGAAACGGTGGTGAGAAATCTCCTGGGGATATATAATAATGTAAAGGATATATATATATATATATATATATATATATATATATATATATAAACAGACAAATCATATCACATTCTTACCATCAGTCTTTACACCAGTGAATCAACTAAAAATCTTTACCCAAAGTATGATTCTCCTAAATCCATGATATAAAGTTAACAAATAGGGAAATGCCATGAAACAAAATAATATTCATTACTTTAGAATTGAAACATAATTTAAAATTAATTTAGATATATATTAATGTTCAGGAATATATAGTAGAATATTTGGTCAAGCTCACTGTGTCTCAGATCTGTTGTTCAAATGTATTTTAAGGAAATTTTATTTCACCTTTAGAGAGCAAGGTCCAACAAACACATTCATCCATGGATAGCACTCCTAGATAAGAGTCCTCTCTTCTGTCTTTTCTTTATAGTATCATTTATGGCTAAGGTCAGTGGAAATAAGAGAAGGGTTGACTGGTTTTTCTTGTTTCTTGGTATTCATTTTTTCAGTTTATTTTTCATTATACACTTTTTCATTTCCAGAGGATACTACTGTTTCACTATGTATATTTATCTGGCTCATGATTAATGTTCTCTGGGGCTGCTTGTAGGCCCACATACTTTAAATCCCCTCAATTTTATCAGTACTATGAACTACCAAGCTGCATTATGTTTAGTATTTTAAACAAAGCTGCTTGACTTTCTCTTTCTGGTGATGATTTTTGCCTGTACCTTCCTCATATGTTCTGTGCCTTTTTACTGTATTTTTCACAGACCTTCATAAACTTCCCTGCCTGTACTCTAGATTCGCAGTCATCCAAGTGGGCTCTGTAGAATTTTTTTCCTCTCTATTTACAGACCAACCATGTAAGATATACTATTTTAAGGGCATAGATTATTCATGGTTTGATTTTCATTCTTGTTTATTCATGGTTTTTAGGGACTATTTGGGAAGTTTCAGAATCAAGTAGCTGCCATTTTTCTCTAAATATAATCATAACTTCTTGATATGTACACTCAAAACAGATCACACAGTTCATCAGGTAAAAAGCAATGGTTTGCAGGTGGCAAAATAGGCCAAAGAAAGTAAATAAATTAGTCAAAGTCTGTTTTAGGTAGGATGTGACTGAATTTTAGATTGCCTTACTCCTGATCTCTAGTCTTTTCCCAATGTAATCTGCTCCTTCTGAAAATTAAAGGCAAATCAGTACTTTTGGTTTCTGAAATGATTTATAAAATAATGAATGATCAAGATCATAATTGAGTGATAAAATAGTGATGGATCATTTGGGCCTGATTAGGTGAATATTTTTAGTACATTTTACAATGAATGAGTAAGGCAATACCTAATAAATCTGAAATATGGTTTACTTTAAGGAAGTGAGAAGTTTCTATTTTTTTGCACCAGAAATATGTTGAGAATTGAAAGATTGTATTGCAATAACATTTGCAGTAATTTGAAAATTACAATTGTGCTTCTGTGCTAAATTATTATTGATAAAACTGTCTTATTCACATCACTATTTTTAATGTAGAACTCTCTTCTGGTGGAGACCTAATTTAATTTTGATTCATTGTAGTATTCAGTTACACATGAGGATAGTAGATTTGAAATATTATGTATTAATCTTGAATGTCAGTATCACGTGTTTATTTTGTCAGATTATCATCATCTGTAGAAGGTTGAAAAATGCCAGTTTTATGTAAATTAATTCAAACTATGTAAATGTATGCATATATATTTGTATATTTACAACTTTTTTTTTAAAAAATAGCTTTCCCACTAGCGTGAGAAAATGGCATGCATTTTTTAACTATAATTCTGAATCTAGTCAAAAGAAAATTATTTTATTTACTATGAAAAAGTCAGATGGGGAGTCAATAAAAGACAACAAAATATCCTTGGGGGGGAGGGGAGGATAAAAAAATAAAAATAAAAATAAAAAAATAAAAAAGATAATAAATAAATAAATAAATGAAATTTCATCTAAAATTATAATTTCTGAACAGAAGCTCAACAAAAACATCCAATTATGTTTAGTGGAGATTATAGACATGAGATACAGAATGAAACCTCACAAATATGATATCCAGATATTTTCTAATATTTCATTGGATTCATAAAATTTAAAATTTTACAGCATGTTTTTAGTTGAAAATGAAGGATTTGAGGTTTGAAATAGCCTTTTAAAATTCTTGAAAATTAGCTAATAGCAAGATGTTTCCATGGAAGAATAAAATTACTTTTGTCACATTCATGGGGTCTGAAAGGACAGAGGTAGGAGATGCAGTTACATAGTGTAGGGTAAATGAAGGAGGCATCAGGTTTTCCACCCTACTGCCATTAGATTTGATGATGGGCACCAGCGGTCTTGCAGGTGTGCCTAGTCGTAGCGTGCATGTGTGTGAGTGGGCACACCTGGGCCTGGACAGACATTATATAAGGGCGGCGTCCCAGAAGCTCAGCAGGGGCTCGAGCTCGAGGCAGCAATGGCAGCAGCAGTGGAGAGCAACGGAGTACAGGGAAGGATGGCATGACAACATCAAATAGAGTCTGCTTGAACCGATGATGAACCTACCCGGTCTGGGATGGTTGCAGAACGCATAGTAAGTGGCAAAAGAGAAGGGAGCTCTACTTAAGTCTTAATAGGGCTTTAACTATGTTAAGAATTGGTAAATCATTGAATTTTGAACAGAAGAATATTCATGTATCGGATCAGTGTGTCTGATGTGTTGAGAAAACATCTTTAGAAGGCAAGCACCAGAACAAGGAGAATACTAAAGGGGCTGTTATAAGAGTCCAGCTGAGAAGTGATTGCAGATTGTTGCTAGGTGGTAATTGTGAGAAGGTTCAGGCACAAAAGTCAAAAATTTGTTTTATATGTGTTTTAGTTGCTAACTAATATCCAGCAAGGCATATGGAGTAAGTTGTTGGATATATGAATCAATACGTTAAAGTAGAAGTTACCATAGATGATCTGCTGTGTCAGACAATACCGAGAAGTCAAGGAAGACGAAAACTGAAAACAGACCACTGACTTGGAAGAATGGGTTAATTTAACAAAGCATGAGTGAAATGGCTTTATGAATTGTTGGCAAAGAGGAATAGGATTTAGAGGCAATAGATACAACTGTAGTAGGTAGAGGGAAAGGTGACAGAAAATAAGTTTGTAAGTGTTTGTATTTATGTGGAAGATTCAGCAAATTCTCATGCTGATGTAAATAATCTAGTGTAGTGCTATAGACACAAGGTACTGGTACATAAATAATGTGTAAATCTATAAAGAGATAGAGATTGTGTAAGAATATAAATCAATGAATCACTTCTTTCACTGACAAACAATTAACAATGAAAAAAATAAGAAAAAAAGATGCCTGTTGAATTAAACAGTATATTTAAGAACATAAAGATTTACATTTGGACAGACTTTTTTTTAAATCATATTAATGACAGATATTTAGTGTGCTTTACTTTTAGTAACAACAGAGTAGTAGAAGGGAGAAAATTGTTGAAGCAATAAAGAAAACGGACAGGTATAGAAAATGCAGACAGCTTTGCTCTGTTTCTATCCCTGAAGAATTGTATTGTTTGTTAGTTTTACCTGTCTCTGCCCACAACCAGGTTCTATGTCACCTGTTGCATGTCAGGATCCATACTGATAAATTTGTCAAATCATTATTAATGACTTATAGGTGCCAGACTCTGCTGTTTAGATAGATAGATCAGATTACATAGATGGACAGATTAGATTAGATAGGTAGGTAGGTAGGTAGGTAGGTAGGTAGGTATCTATGCAAAAGCTTTTTTTAAGGTAGGTGGGTAAAGATTTATTTAAAGATATTTACTGTGATTTATATTTGATATAGTGTAATGGGGTTCTATTTGCACACTTCAAGTCCCACTGTCTCTATATGTTAGAGAATTTTCCCTAGCCTTTTTACTATATGAATTTTCAAAAGGATAGCAAAAGATCTATTTTTCAAATTGAGTATCATTGACTTACATCAGTGTTTGCTTTAAGAAGTGTAGGATAGGGCCTACCTGGTGGCGCAGTGGTTAAGCGCTGCGCTGTGGAGCTGTCGGCAGTGGCGACGCGAGTTCGACGCCCGGCCCGGGGGATTCCCACATGGCGCTGCAGACCTCTCCTGCCTCGCCCACTGCTCCCTTCAGCAGTGTGTTTCCGTTGATCTGCCTGTGCTGCTCCCCACTCTGTCTCTGGCGAACCCTCTCGCCACCTCGTGCCTCTGGCCTGTACCCCAGCTTGTATGCATAAATAAAAAAAATCTTAAAAAAAAAAAAGTGTAGGATAGCCTCCTTTAGTGTTGTTACCACATAGCACCACCACCCAATCACCTGTAATCCACAACCTAACCCATTGGCTCCCTCTCTTCTCTCAGTGGTGAAAATTTAAAGGTTTTACACTAATATCTGGTACAATTCATTTAAGTTTTGGTAAAAGAAAGAAGGACATGAACTATATGTCAAATACCTTTGCATTCTTACTCATTGCTACACGTTAAAATTGCCTGGGCACTTTAATAATAAACCACTTCTCCAGAGAATCTGATTGCATTCATTTAAGGTGGGTCCAGAGATTGACATTCTTAATTTTTCCTTAGGGATTGTAATGTACAGTTAGGCTTGGGAACTACTTTAATAAAGATTTAAGTATATAAAAGTCTAGTTTAATGAACTCTAAGAATTTACAGGTTGAGGAAAAAAATTGTAAATAAATAGCTTCATTTGATTGACATTAAAGAGAAGGTAGTCTATATGAATAATTTAGATTACTATTAATAAAATTAAATGTAGATGCATACATGGTTAATCATATCAATCTAAATTATTTAAACATATATACAAGTGGGCATTATTTAAGGTAATAACAGTGACCATACTGTAATGCAATTAGTTTGTGTAAAGCAACTGGGGTAGGTGGTTATCACTATCCAGTTTTTACAGATGAAAATACCAAGGCACAGAGAGGCTAAGTAAACAGTCCAAGTCAAGTGTGTGTTATAACCATGTGATCTTAGTGTTCATCTGCTTAACCTCAGTTTATCCCTATTTAAGTAATTGTTCACTTTTGACATGATTAACTTGACGTAGTATTCCATGTCTCATTCTGTTTCATTTGATTCATTGTCCTATTTATGTTGACACACTGATTTTATGCATTTCTGCTACCAAAATTAACCCTCTGCAGGTATCCCAATGTCAAATTATTATGGTATCACTTCTAAGACATTGCTGTCTTTTGTGGACATTGTTATAAGCTTGTATATTGTTGTAAGCTTAATTTGTTTCTATAATTTCCTGTTCCATTCTTTGTTCATGCGCAACTTCATAATTTCGGCTTTTCTCCAATTTTTCAATGCATATTTTTATATCTTTATTTTTACTTAAGAATACCAGAGTTTTCATTAGCAAGCATATAATCAAAGATCATGCTACCATTTATTGTACAATTATGTGTGGTAGGCCTTAATTGTGTTTTTCCTGGAGTCCCTTATCCTTTACGGAAGATTTACAAGATAAGGCATTGTTTACATTTTGCAGTTGTTTTAAAGGTTCACTTTGTTGTCCAAGGTCACAAATCTAGTAAGTAGTTGAGCTGGATTTAAACCCTCTAGTTCTAAGTCCAGAGTTCTTAACGACTGCAGTTTGCTGTGCCATTAGAAAGACTGATCTCTTGAGTTAGAGCATAAGTTCTCTCTCTCTGGGGCTTCTTGTCCTTTCCCATTAAGTTTTCCTCTGACCATAGCAAAGTGGCCTACTATCAAAGGAAATCATCCTTTCTATGCCTGGGGCCATGAAGAACAGCAAAAATGCTTTCTCAGGGTTTTGCTTTTACGATTTATTGTCAACTGCATAATAGTTTCATCACTAGCAATAAGATGCTGATATTTTAAATTTTGCAACACAGCTCTTGTTAGTAAATTTTCTGAGGTATAAATATATATTTCATGTATATATTTCAAGGTGTATATATAAATATATTTCATTATCAAAATATAGCATATACTTAGTAATTCTGAGTTCCAAGAATGTGAAAATAAAGAAATATGTAGCATTAACGTGAAATTGATCTTTGATCCTGGATGTAGAGAAAGGTCTCTGTTCTATTCCAAATGTAATGCGTTATCTGACTTTGCTACTTTTGACCAAAATAAAACACATGGATGGATGGATGGTTGGATGGATGGATGGACGGATGGACAGATGGACAGATGGGCAGACAGACAGATGTACAAATGACTAATGAAAAATTTTTGAACTAAATACACTTAGTCTCCAAATTTACTATTGAGCATAAATATGGTAAAAATGCAATGTTAAGTAAATATTTGAAATATACTTATTTAAGAGTGAGATAAAATTAAGTTTGATTACTTTTTTTAAAGATTTATTTATGCATACAAGAACTGGGATGTAGACAAGACTGGGATTTAGGCTAGAGTGGGAAGGGGTGAGAGCATTCAGTGGAGACAGAGTGGGGAGTAGAATGGATGGATCTACTGAAATACACTGCTGAGGGGAGCAGTGAGCAAGACATTAGAGGTCTGCTTTGCCGTATGGGTTAGCTCCCTGACCAGGAATCAAATTCAGGCCTTAGTGGCTGGCAATAGTTTGATAGTGCTGAGACTTTAACACCTGCACCAACAGGAAAGCTCAGATTTGTTTACTTTTAATCAAAACATAAGCTCATGAATCTTTGAGGAAAGGTGACTTTTATTGATTTAGAAAGCTGCTCTTTGAGATGCTGTTTCTTTGCCTTATTCTAATTTTGATTTTTTTTACTTAAATTCAAGGAAAATCTGCATTTTGATTTTTATATCGTGAATGGGGAAGCTTTTACATTTTGCTTATAAATGAAAATGTTCTTTTTATAGTCATTCAACAATTCCTTTAAATCTTTACTAGTAAGCAAATGTAGCAATGGAAACTGTGCACATATTTCTGAAAGAAAATTTTTCACATTAAAACTTCTCTTTTTAAATTCATTTCAGTGGCATAGAACTTGCTGAAATGTCCCTTATATTACTTCTCTTGGAAGTGGTTCTTTTTAAAACGATATAAAAAAGTAAGATATTATGTTGAACCACTAATAAGTTCATTCTGAAGATAGAAAAAATTTAAATCTTCAGGGAAATGCAATATTTTCAGCTGAATATAAATTAGAAGGAAAGGCTTAATTGGAATTTTCTAAATTATGGAGCTGCTAGCAAGATTTTAAAAAGCTAAAGATTTCATGTGTTACTGAGAAAAATCAGAGAAGTGTCTATGCTGCCTTTCCTGTCCAAAGTCCAGTGTATATTACTGAAGCAGATTGAAAGTAATGTAGTTACCACATGAAACTCTATTTTTGTCTATATCCCTAACTATATTCCTACTGATTTGAAAGCAAAGCTCACTGTACAAATTGACTGCAACAACAAATATTTCCATTTTATTGTAACGCAAAGTAATCAACACATGAGGGGCCTCCCTGGTGGCGCAGCAGTTAAGTGCTGCACTGTGGAGCTGTCGGCAGCAGCAACACGAGTTCGAAGCCCAGCCAGGGAGATTCCCACATGGCGTGGCAGACCTCTCCTGCCTTGCCCTCTGCTCCCCTCAGCAGTGTATTTCCGTCGATCTGCCTGTTCTACTCCCCACTCTGTCTCTGGTGAGCCCTCTCACTGCCCCAACTCTCTGTCCTGTACCCCAGTTTGGATGCATAAATAAATAATTTTTTTAAATAAAAAATATTAATACAGTTTATATGAAATAAAGGAGACTTAAGGTCCAGCCAGATCTAGCATATAGTAACATATAGTAATATGGTAACATATTAATAACATGCTAACGCAGTTTTTTGTTTTTTTTTAACTAGAAATTTGAAGACCCCTATTTTTCATTCAGGACATACTATTTTAGCACCTGGTTGTCATAGATGACACATATTATTTGGATAAAATGGGCATGCTATTAAAATGTCAAATAAATTTGATAGAATTACTAAAACATTGGGGGAGTGAAAAGAGACACAAGTGTATTGCTAATTTTGCTGAACTTTTTTAATAGACTTTCCCCCTGTAATCTATATCCTGCCTCTTTCTTAAGCTCTATGTCATAATGTTAATATTTTCATCATTATGTCACACATCTTTAAGCTTAACATTTTCAAACCAAATGCTTTATGTTTTACTGAAATTATTTTCATATTTTTCCTGGTATTATGACTCCCCATATATTCTATTATCTAGCCTAGAAATATTAGAATCTTCTTCTACTTTACCTCTCATCTGTTCTCAGTTATGTGTTGAAATGGGTCCTTCTTTTAGAAAGGATACGTGCTTGCTTTAGCCACTTACTCTTTTTTACTTGACTCACTGTAGTCTTCGAACTGTTCTTTTAACCCCTCATGCTTATCCAGTCCAAATTTATCTTTATAAAGAATAAATTTTATCAGGAAATTCCCCACTTTATTAATACCAAAAGGCCAAAAGCCAATCAACCTATCAACAACAGCAACAGAAAAATTAATACATTTCTACATACATGCATTGTATTATATTATATTCATATAATATGTATTATATTATATTATATTATATTATATTATATTATATTATATTCATACATATAATAAATTATAAACTTATCAGTATGCCATAGTGTATACTTTATAATTTGCCTATTACTGACTTTCAGTGTGTTTAGAAAGAAAATGGAAAATAAACCTGAATCTGGCAATTTGATTACAAAACAGTCAGGTCAAAACTCCACTGAGCATTTTCTAACTGCATATAGTTCAAGGCATTGACAGTTCATGACTGGAGCCCCCAGCACATTTAGCGTAGTACCATGTAAGAACAGCTGTTTGATAGTGTGTGTTTGGAATGGCTTTCTCATTCAGCATTCTTTATATATGACTGTATGAAAACTAAGTGAAGTAAAATTATTTGTTCAAAGTGATTAAAGTATCAGACATAGAACTTGAGTCTATTTAGTCATAATAATATATCTGCTAACCCTTTCTCAAAATTATAAAGATGAGGTGATAAAATGTTGTTAATAAAACTTAATAATGTTCATAGTTCAGAAACAAGCATCATAGTCATAAACACGAGAATGCCATCTGGTGGTAACTTATGCAAGGCAGTTGTACTAAATGACCTCTTCTGTTAATAAAAGGCATATCACAAGGTTGGGGTTGATAATATAGCTTTTCAAGCATAATATCATATTAAAGGTCAACGATTTATAAATGCACTATTCATAGTTCAGAACTGAAGTATTCATTCTTTAAGATATTTGTCTGCAGTTACTTACAATAGAGCCAATCTTGATTATTACTCACATGATATACATGCACACATGCATACATAGAAAATGATATATTAGTTTAATCGCACCTGTATACAAGTAAGTGAATAAATTAGGGTATACTAAAAAATGTTTCACCAGTAGAAATATATACTTAAAAACATTTATATATAATTATTATAAATGTGTGTTAAATACAGAGAATAAAAAAAAATTTTTTTTTTTGTAAGTTGTTTAGGGACTTCCTAAGTTGCTTTGATACAAAATTTCAAAACCAGAATTTTGGCAGATATCGATGTCTTAATATATACTTGGCTATGACCAAAAAATAGATTCATATTTATGAATATTTCTGTACAGATTTTATCTTTGATGTAGATTTCAGTATTTTACTTAGGTTCCAAAATGTTGTGTGATTTACCCAGAGAATAAAAGAGTAAGGGGTGAAAAGTCTTGATTAGTTAAGAAAATTAAAATGCTTTTATGTATATGTGTAACCACATAATTGTTTATATGGTCCACAACATACTTATAATGATGATGTTAATGGTATTTCAAACTGCACTAGAAACTATTTATTTAAAAATTCTGTTGGTAGTCTCCTCTTTTATTTGGGTGATTGAGGAATTTCTATTCAGCAACATATTTAATGAGAAATAAATGAAACTGTGGCATGGTTTCACCAGTAAGTAAATCTCCAGTTGACTCCATGTTAAGTAAATACATTAGAAAAATCGACGAAGTAATTTGAAGGTGTCCCATGGTAAATTGAAATGAAGATTGCATCTGCTTCTTTAAAAAGAGATATGGGTGACCTCTTAATCAGTTCTCACATTTTTCTTACGAACTTTCTTGTATTAGCAAAGTCCATTTGCAGAGGGCACAACTCTAGGAAGTATTTGAATAACTACAATCTTCACAAAGAAGAATATTCTCCTGTTCTGTGGTTTAAAAAAAATAGATTTTTTCCAGTAACTGTACTTTTGGTATTAACTCATAAGACTTTTAAATCAAACCAGAAAAAAACTTGGAGGTCCGCTTAGCAGTTCCCATAAAAGAGCAGTTGAGTTATTGGGTGTTTAAGTCAGAGATTGATGCTGGAGATTTGGGAGGAAATAGAACTACGGAGATGTAAAAAAAAAAAAAAAAAAGGAAAACTTAATTACATATTTCTTTTAAAACTATTAAAATTGAAGAAGAGATATAACAACAATTTTATCTGTATATAATACCTTGCCTTTCTCAAATCAATACAATATGCACTTTTAATCAATTTTCATTAGCAAATATTTAATATCCTTTTTTAATGCATGCTGTACATTTAGGTGTAGGTATTAAAAAGAAATAAAGAATTGAATAATTCATGTTTTCCTGATAAATGTCGTCTGGCCTAGCCTTACAGAGGGAAGTGAGAGATCCTACTCCCAACAACAGAGTGCTCTTGCAGAATATTAAACACAGACATGTTCATTCATCTACCACGGTTCGATAAAATGGTTCATTTTTGAATATTTTAATTAAAACCTTCATGTTATATTAGTTGTTATTGGCCACCATGTCATGTTTGCAAATTTCTAAGCAAAGTTATCTATAGAATAGTGCTTTATGAGGAAAACAATATATTTCTGGGAAAGAAGGAAGTACAACGGTTAAGAGTAAAATATTGGAATCAGATAGCCTAGTTCATGTTTGAATTTCAATACTTATTTGTAATATGACCTACACAAGCTATTTTGTCTCAGAATCCTTATCTATAATACTTTGTTAATAATAGTATCTCATAGTACTGTTGAAAGGAGCACATTTAAAATACTTAGAAAAGTGTCTGACACATACAGCACTAAATAAATAATAGCTATTATTCTGAGAATGATAATTATTTCAAGGCACAGTTTTGTTCAAAAATAGGATTTCTTTCAGTCAAAATTTTACACTGACTAAGAAAATTATAGTGAATAGCAGAAATGTCATTAAAATGCTGAGCAAATAACGTATCTTGCAATAATGGTTTGAAAATACGATCAATTTATGGTTTGCAAAATGAATAGCATAAACATTTTATATATTAATCAAATATAGAATGTATATACTATCATAATATTGTGTTCTGTCACCATATATAATTGTTATTCAGTAGTTGCACATTATTATAACTTTATTGTTATTCAGTACTTTCTCTTTCAACATTGCCAACAAATATCTGCTCATGTAGTGGAAACCAAATAGAATTTGTTCTATATAATTGAATGCAATGTAAATTCTATGAATTCTCTTATTACAGCTTTCTTTATCACTGTAAAGCCTGAGTTTTAATCATACCAGAGAATTTTTATGAGATACGTTTTAAATAATGATGATGAAAATTATCATTAATGCTTCTGTAGTATAGAGATTTTCACGGGTGGATCATTAAAGACATGACATGTGTGCCATTTAATATAATGGGCAATGTCATTCTTTATCTCACAGATATTTATTTCATTGATTCTGTCCCCTTTCTGAAAATAAAAACTCATAGGAATTTTGATTAATTGCTTCAGTTGCATACGTGGGCCTTTATCTCTAACTTGCCTAGTTAGGTCTGTCAGACAGACAGTCAGGTAGATACATATTTACAAGAATCATGTGCAATAGAAATAACAAGGTGTCGTCCTTCTATAGTAATCTCTTTACCTAAAACATCACTTTTAAATGTTAATGGGGAAAGTAAGAAAAAGAGTCATTGATACTCTCTATTCAGAAACTTTCCATAGATCGATATGATTCATTTGTATTCATGTGTTAATGTACTGAAATACTGCTATATTTTAAAAGTTGAATGAAAATCATTAGGAGCCAAAATCAAAGTTTTTTCTTGCATCAAAAATAAAAAAAAAAAATAAAACCAAAAATAAAAAAAAGACCTTCAAGGCACCCTTTCAGCAATTAAAAAAAAATGAATTTTGCATTCCAGTGTAGCATATGTACAACTCAGAACATGATGCCAAGGCAATTATGTTATTAGCTTATTGTTTTCTAAGAAAAGCAGATGGTGACATAAATTATATTTTTGAGGATTTTTCTTAGACTTCCTATTTCTGAAGAGTGTTCTTCCAAGAAGAATTAAAACAGATTTAGTGACATAGTTCCCATGTCAAGTCATTTGAGGGAGAAATATCTCCCTGACCCAGCAATATCATCCGTGAAATTTTACTGTTCCACAATTATTCCTTTAGGTAACAATTGAATTTTAAAAATTCTTCTAATAAAATTATCCTATAACAAAGGAACCAAGAGTATACAATGAAAAAGGGAAAGTCTTTTCAACAAATGGTATTGAGAAAACTGGACAGCCACTTACTTACAGAAAGGTGAAACTAAGCCACTCTCACACCATAAGCAGAAATTAACTTAAAATGGATAAAAGATGTGTATGTAAAAATGGAAAACATAAAAATAAATAGGCAAAATGTTCCACAACATTGGGTTCAGTGTCATCTTTGAATACTGGACATCAGCAGCAAGGAAAATAAAAAAAAAAAGTAAAAATGACCACACCAAACTAAAATACTTCTGCACTGGGAAAGAAACTACCATTAAAATGAAAAGACATCCTACCAAATAGGATAAAATATTTGCACATCAACATCTGACAAGGGGCTAATATCCAAGATCTACAAAGAACTCATACAACTCAATACAGAGAGAACAAAGAACCCAATCAAAAAATGGGCAGAAAGGCTAAGTAGACACTTCTCCATAGAAGACACAAATGGCTTACAGACACATGGAAGAATGTTCATCATCACTTATCAAGGAAATGCAAATCAAAGCCACAATGAGATACCACCTTACTCCCCTGAGAATAAATAGCCCATATCAAAAAAAAAAAAAAAAAGGAAGGAGGGAGGGAGTGAAAAAGGAAGTAGGGAAGGAGGTAATAAGAGAGGGAAAGATGCAACAAAATATTGGCAAGGCTGTGGATGAAAATGGACCCTCATATGCCACAGCTGGTGGAAATTTAGAGTTGTCCAGCTCCTAAGCAAATCAATATGTAAGTTTCTTTCAAATATTAAAAATAGATATGCCAATGGCCCAGTAATTATACATATTCTTTGGTATTTAAAAAATGCAAAATCAGTAATTGCTGATTCAATATATGCACTCCTATGTTTTTTGCATCATTATTTAAAATAGTCAACTTATGGAAACAACCTAAGTGCCTAACAAAGATAAGTGGATTAAGAATTTGTGTTATATATGCATGCTGGAATACTACTTACCTATAAGAGAAGATGAAATCTTGCTGTTGACCACAACACAGATGGAACCAGAGAGACTTAATCTGCGGAGCGAAGTAAGTCAGGTGGACAAAGACAAATTCTGGATGATTTCTCATATCTACAATATAGAGAAACAAACAAAGGACAGACAAAAATAAACTAAACAAACCCTAAAAATATGATTGCATACTAGATTCATAAATGACTCTCACACTTCAGGAACGAAGGTTTGGGTCACCTCACCATGACCATTTGAAATGGTAACTGAGGGCAAAATATGAAATGGTTGCCAAAGAAAGAAAATATGAACTCCAAAAATGACTTTGTGATCAGCTGTAGAAAAGGAATGGAATAACTATCAGTATTTTCTTCATTGATTTGTTGCACATTTGTATACATATGAAATACACATTTTCATATGTATACTGATTTGTGTTCTTTATTCTCCTTTTCTCTGCTATTTAATATAAGACTTCTTGTTGGTGGTTAGCCTTGTCATATAGGCTTTAAGCTGCAGGATATAAAGAGGCATTGTGATTGAATTATGATGGGAGCTAGCAGTTACCTTTGGAGAGGAGAATCCTTTGTACAAAGGGAGACTCCCCTATTTAGTATTGATTTCTCCAATAAGAAACACATTAATTTGTGAAAAGAACAAAAGGAATAGAAACTGCTGTTCTTTAATAGGATAGATGAATTCAAGGGCTTCATCAAGTGACACATGCATAGCTTTGACAGATTCTTAAAGACCTTCTCCTGGCAATTTGCCTACTTTGAAATTACACACAGCTGGGTTATCAGCAACAGTTCCCCACGATGTTTATACTTTCTGATTTCCTGAATGTTAGAGAACCATTTCTCTGTCTTCAAGAATTTAGGACTAAAGAAACTTTCATCTTCTCACCCCACAGAGAACATTTTTGAACTGTTAATCATTTTCAGTCCTTTTGGGGTTGTTACCTTTAGAATTCATATTTAAAACTTCAGTTTAAGGTTCAAGATTTTTTGATAGTTTCTAATGACTTCCTCTTTGCAATATAGTGCAGTTGCTTTTCTCCACCTTTTGTCCTGCATGAACAAGACATTTTTTGTTATTTTTATCAGCTACATGGTAACATTTTTCATTATCAAATTATAAAGTAATCAATTGACTATGTAAGTCTGTAATTAAGAGAAATATTGGAATTAAACATCAATCTGGGACTATTCAGTATATGAATGATTTTTTAAATTTACATCTTTTACATTATTGTGTATTCCCCGTAGGTGACCCACCACCCATTCACCCATGAACCATCACCACAATCCCTTGTGCTCTTTTGTCCCCCTTTTTGAGCTCTTATCCTCCCCCTCCCTCTCTGAGTGCCTCTCTCCTGTTTGGCTCCCCTATATTCCTGTTATAAGTGAAACCATTTGATATTTTTTCTCTTTCTTTGTGGCTTATTTCGCTGAGCATGATCCCTTCTAGCTCCATTATGGATGATATTTTATGCACACAAGTAAGGAAATTGCCAGAGCTGTGAATATAAATAAAATATGAAGAGTGGATATCAAGAGCTGAGACTGGACACCCCAATATCATCCAAAAGGAGTCTTAAAAGGAGATACTGGTAAGGTAGGAGAAAAAACAAAATAATGTAGTGTCCTGGAAAGCAAGGCAGAAGGTGTATCAAAGAGAAGGAGGCAGTTAACAGAGTTATCATATAGTGTCATATAGTATGATAGGGCGATAAGAAAAGGACTGGGAGTTTCTTACTGAATTTTGTAAGATGGAACACCTCGGTGTTTATTAAAACACTTTTCATGGAGTTGTTGGGGGAGAGAATGATTAGGGTGCTTTTAAGAGATGATGGGAAGTGAGCAATTGGAGGCATGACTTCATTTCAGAAGATTTGCTGCAAAATATAGCAAATAAATGGATTAGCAGTTGACAGTGGAATAACAATCAAGAGAAGTATTATATTAAAGATCAAAGAAACGTAAGCATTTCTGAATCATCGTGAATATAAACATAGAAAGTGAAAGAATAGTATGATGTAGGAAAGACATGAGAACACCTGAAATGATAGTCTTGATTAGGAGAAACCAGAGGATCTAGTACTCAATTGGAAAGATTGGCTTGTAGGGGAAGAGAACAATAGGAATCTGAAAATAAATCTTTCATATTAACATCCTAATACCTCATGCATGCATTATGAGGTTTAGCTGATGCTCCTGTATGTAAATTTTCAGTAATTTTATCCAAAACACTAGATTTTTAAAAATAAATATGGGAAGATAGGATGTATGCATAAATTCACGTATGCTCCCCTCTCTGTCTCTAATGAATGCTTTCAACCCCTGCACCTCTGGCCTACACCCCAGTTCTTGTATGCATAAATAAATACTTTTGTTACAAATCTTTAAAAAAGAATAATCTTGTATTTTTATACAAAGCTACTTATTTTATTGATGTTCTACAAATATAAAATGGTTTAGACTTGTTTTAACAGTAAATAAAATTGATTTTTTTGCACTGTATGATCTGAGCCTTGCCATGACTCTCTGGCTTTATCTCCTTCTATTCTACCCCTAGATTATTCTGGCTCATTTGTACTAAGCTTTTTTGTTCCTTGAATATGCCAGGCACCTACATGTCTTAAGGATTTTTAATTTTCTCTTGGTGTGTGTATTTGTGTGTGTGTACATATGTATGTATGTCCATATGCTTATGTTTCATTTATCCTCACTGCTGACACTCCTTAGTGGTCTAGTGGTTAGGATTTGGCAATCTCATTTATCCTCGCTGCTAAAAGTTTTTATTATCAGAAATGGAGCACCTATATTCTTTCGTTTTCTGTAGTTGTTTTGCTTCACAGAACTTAGTGGCATCATAAAAAAAATGTTTCCCTTACTTATATATAAATATATAGAGACAGGAACTTTAGTCATTTTGATTCATTTTGTGTATCCAGCACCAGGAATGCCTACCCATACTTGATATTCAATAAAACAATAGAATAAACTACAAAAGGAGCTTAAGTACTCAAATATATTTCTTTATATCATGATTCCTGGCACACTTAACAAGTACTAATTCCTTTCTTACACCACAGTAAGCTGTTCCTTTGTTTTTGTGAAGAGACCGTCCGTTGAATCTACTCATGTATTTGCAGAAAACTCATTTTTAGTATCTTCTTTATGAATTTTTTTGTGAGATTTGTTTTATTCAGCATTCTTACAAATCATTTGTGAATAATTATTTCTGAAATGTTCATTCCTTTCTGTTTACAGTGCACTGTAGGTTAATGCCTACCTCTGTCCTGAGTTCACTCTTAACTTCCTTTGTGTCGCAGTCTGCAATATTTCTCTGACTGTCAGAGAAACATCATGGATACAGACAGGAAAAAAAAAACTCCTGGTAGAGTCTGATTTTAATAGTGTTTTAATGGTGAGAACTGCACATAAACCCATCTATTCTCATGTTGGAGTCAAAGAAATCATGGTGCATATATAAGCCACTCAGTATTCCTTCTGACTCATCCCCCATACTTCAGTGACTGAGGCGTCACTGTCCCTTTATCTTATAGTCTGCACTACTGCACAGTAATATATATTTATTTAATGAAAAAATATTATCACATTCTTTTCATCCCAAGGACTATTTCTAACCTTTAAAGTATTTTATTGTTATTTTTACTATTCATTCCAAAAGTCTTCAGGATCCTTAGTCAAGGGAAAAGAGGGTTAGGGCCTTCAGTTTGTAGTGCAGATTTTCAATCACAGTTGTTTTCCTCACTCCCTTTTTTTATTTGCAATAAATTTCTACAAAATTAACTTCAAAGAAGATGTGTATATTATACCACCTTCTATAACCATCATTATATTTGTAATACTGTTTATTTTTTAAAAGATTCATTTTTATTTATTTATGCATACAAGAACTGGGGTGTAGGCCAGAGATGCAGGGCTTGAAAGCATTCACCAGAAACAGAGTGGGGAGCAGAACAGGTGGTTCTACTGAAATATACTGCTGAGGAGAGCAGCGGGCAAGACAGGAAAGGTCCTTCATCATGTGGGTTAGCTCCCTGGCTGGAGAAGGAACTCATGTTGCAGTGGCTGGCAATAGCTTGGTAATGCTGAGATTTAACCCCTTGCACCACCAGGGAGACCCAATACTGTTTGGTTTAGTTGACATGGTAATGTAGTATTTATTTACCTTATAAAAACTGATAATGAAAATAGACTTTCACTTCATAATCTCCAAAATAGATTTAATTCTGTTCTGGTTATTATTTATTAAAGCATATTTATGTTATTTTACCTGTAAATTAAAGAAAAAAAAAACAAATTTTGTTTAAAATATAATCAATAAAGTAACTAATTTAAAAACATTTACTAACAAATGTATGATAAATAGAAATCATGACTAATGAGAAGCCCATTGAGGATGTACTATTTGGCTTCAAGATGAGGCAGTTGGCATCATTTCATTAATAAAATGGGTTACACTACTCAGTTGATATGTAATTTTCTTAAAAACTAAATTTAAAGTGAGATTTTATAAAGCAAACTACCGGTTATTTTAAAGGGATTATTCCCATTATTTTTAGTGAAAGGAGTTTACACTCCTACCATTATTTCAGATTCCACCCCTTAGAATGTATGTGCAGCAAGGACTCAAATTTGTCTTACTAACATACAACAGAGTCTACGTATATATAGGTAGTCAGTAAATACTCATTAAATTAATAACTTTCTGAGCAGACTCAATATTCTGGGTCTTAATTTCCTTTTGTTTCAAAAAAAGAGGAATTGAATTGGGATATTCCAAGTCACATTCCAAATTTTGTCTGATAAAATCATAAAAATGGTCTAATATTCTGTTCTTGGACCTAACAACTATGACATAAATTTTTAGAATTCTGTTTCCCTATAGTCAATTATAGTATAGATAATTAAATTCATTTAATATAAATGAAAATTAACTTGTCTCTGTATTTGTTTTCTATTAATCTCTTCAGTTGGGAAATACACTTTGGAAAATAGTTGTATGTATGTAAGAGATCATAAATTAAAATACCTGATTACAAATTCTAAAGTCCTTTTTTAGGTAGCTTCTTAAAATATAGATATATCCAGGAGAATAAGATTTTTCCAAGAGGAAACTTCGGAAACTTGAACATTATGTTGTTCTTTATTCTCCATAATTATTATCTTATGATATTATATTTGGTAAAAATATCAGTGCTGATATATGGTTTTCTCCTGAATTACAAAACCACGTTAAGATTCCTCATGCTTGGGGTTTTGATCTTTGAACTGTTAAAAGTGTCGATAGCCACACTTAGAATTTAGGTTGCAAGGAAATATTCAGTCTTTCACCTAATAATTATCAGCATATTGAATATTTAATTATTTTCCTTAAAATGGTAAACAATCGGAAATACTTTACCCCTAGAGCGGCAGCATTCTTTTTTCTATTTTCTTCGAAGCTAAGAAGCTAAGATGTTTTATTTTAATTACAATACTTACTATTAACAAAGAGGATTGAACATGTGTGTCTCTTCCTATTTATTTATAAAATGCAAGTAGAGAAGAACACAAAATTGAGTGACTATACGTAGCACACTTATTAAACAAATAGCATAGTCAAGGCACGGAACTATGTAGTCTGGCAGCTCCATGCTAATTCTTTTTGTAGAAAAGATTTATTTATGCATACAAGAACTGGGTGTAGGCCAGAGGTGCTGAGGGTGAAAGGATTCACCATAGTGAGTTTGGAGCAGAACAGGCGGATCGACTGAAATACACTGCTGAGGGAAGCAGCGGGTGAAACAGGAGAGGTCTGTTGTGCCATGTGGGGTTAGCTCCCTGGCCGGGGATCCAACTCATGCTGCAGTGATTCATGTTGCAATGATTCATACTTCAGTCAATCTGCCTGTTCTGCTTCCCACTCTGTCTCTGGTGAATTCTCTCACCACCCCATACCTCTGGCCTACACCCCAGCTGTATGCATAAATAAATCTTAAAAAAAAAAATTGAATGGTAGAAGGAAAAGTGATTAATTTTTTTAATGGCTAAAAAATGTAATGCTCATCATTAGTTCCCACCAGGGAAGTGCAAATCAAAACCATAATGATATATCACCTCACATCAGTGAGAATGACCCATATTAAAAAAAAAAAAATAGAAACAAGTGTTGATGAGGATAATTTACCAATTTGTTCCAGGTATATTTTGTAACACCTAACCATACTCACCTTTCTAACAGTGGTACTCACTTTTGTTCCAACTAACTCCCTTTTCACCTCTGACTTACACCATCTTCAGAGTTATATTTCTAAATCAAAAATCTAGCCACATCATTTATCCACTTTAAAAAAAACTTCAAATAGCTTCATAATATGGCCAGGATAAAGCCTCATTCTCTAGTGTGACCCCTTGAATAATTTTCTTTAGCCAGAACAACTTGCAATATTTTCTGCACTACCTCTCACACATTTCTTTATCTGTCCTTGTGTTTATGATGTCACATGCACTTGGAAGGCTGTATTTTATTTATTGGATTACTACTCTTTTTCCTTTTAATCACCAAGTTCTGTTTTCCCTCATCACCCATGCCCAAGATCTTTTCGTTTTATTTGGTAATTAGAAATAACCAACTAAGTAAGAAAGAATGATAGAAGACATATTTTCTGTATTATTATGGACAGTTCTTTCTCTCATTTAATTTTCCATTTGAAATTATGATTTAGATAATTACATTAACCTAATCCCATAAAATAGGGTTTTTAAAAAATTGTGAATAAGAAACTATTATCTTACGATCTTCACTCAAAGAAATTAGTTAAAAATATGAAACATGAGAAATATTTTAAATTACTTAGCTTTAATTGTGCTATTACAATGTCTACACATTAATCTGTTACATCCAGAAATGACAGAGGACTATGTATCTATGTATTCTGTATAAGATATTGCTCTTAAGAACTTAAGATATTCATATATTTTCCACTGATTTAGAAGTTCTTAGATTCAGTGTGAGCTGTCAGTGATATTCCTTCAATGATAATCTTTAACATAATAGAGACAGAACTCTGCCATGTAGACAGATTGTTGCAGTAAGTGCGATGCACTGAAATTTCTAAAAGTACCTTTCAGATAAAATTTTGAAATGCCCATTCCAGTTTCGTTCTTCCATTTTATATGACAATCTTTTCAGAAAAAAATAAGTTTAGTATGTTGTATGTAATAACATTGCCTAACAGACCATAAATTAAGATACTCTTCAGGAAAAGATTTTTAACTAGAAGTTATGTTAAATTTTCTTGCTTGCTTAATCTTGCCTGTTTATCTTACCTTTTAACCGTTTATTTTTATTGAAATACCCTGCCAAAAGGGGCAGGTGATTGTTTTACTTGACATATTCCTGGAGGTATGCAAAACTGAGCCGAGCATTTATTACAGTGCTTTTATTTATATGTTGCAAGCATTTTGAAGAAAAAGCATATGGTAAAGGCTATCTCCTTTCCCTTTTAAAGAAACACATTTTTAAAGTCCAATTTACATTTTAAATGTTAAAAGAAGTTTCACATTACCAGAGAGCCTCCAATTTTATCTTTCTAAAAATCTAAAAGTAAACCACATGATATATAAAAAGGGGGAATTGCTAATTTCAGCTCCTTTTCCTTTCCCTTCCTCTACCTACGCTCCTGCAAATTATCTTCCCCTGAGTCTTGCAAATTCTCTAAAAATGCAAGCATTTTAATATACTTATTTTAAAATAAGGCAAAGATTGTAATTTTCGTTAGTATATTCCTTTAGGTTTTCTAAAATATAAGCAATTAACAAAACTAAAATAAATAGATAAATAAAAGTGGTTAGTAGTTAAGTTTTGAATTTACCATACATTAGGTAATAATGCAAAAATACCTAGCCTATTGCTTGGAATATAGGATGCAAATTACAAAATATGACATGGGTGCATAATTTTCAAAATTACTTTCTTGGTGAAATGAGTTTATCATTTAGCATTTTATGATGCAGTGTAATTTAGTTTTAACATGAACTTAAGCTTACCTCTATAAATTCTCTACATGTGTACCTTATCAATGGTAATGGCAATATTTTCTTTGTTTGATATAACAGAAAACATTCTGGCACTATCATTTATAGGTATCACATAACAGGTCTGGAGGCATTCTACGTCCTTTATTTTCTCTGAAACAGTCTTTATTTTTTTAAAAAAGATCTATTTTATTTATGCATGCAAGATCTGGGATGTAGACCAGAGGTTCAGGGGGTTTGAGAGGATTCACCAGAGACAGAGCGGGGAGCAGAACAGGCAGACTGACTGAAATACACTGCTCAAGGGGAGCTGCAGGCGAGACTGGAAAGGTCTGCTCACCATGTGGGTTAGCTCCCTGGTCTGGGATCTAATTCATGCTACAGTGGCTGCTCATAGCTTCATAGTGCTGAGACTTAACTCCTTGTGCCACTAGGAGTGGCCATTTTAAGTATGCCATTTGAAGGCCCCTGAAACAATCTTTAATTTCACCTTCTGTAAATGGAAAGGACAAAAAAATTGTCCTTAGACAATTAATTAGAATTTAATTAGTTAATATGAAGTGAAAGCATCATATCAGCTATAAGATACTATATATACATATTCATGTAATTTTTTTTCTTTTGTTTTTTAAATGAACTGCATCTTACAATATCTCATTTATGTAATCATTTTAAAAGTTTGTTTCTTAAATATAAATCTGTAGAAATAATTCCAAAGGTATTGGTTTATGGTATAGTTACTTACAAACATATTCCTTAACCTATTACAAAGTAGTATGGATCAAACAGATTTAAAATTATGTACAAGAGAGATGTCACTCAAATTATGCTAAATTGTCATTCAAAATTGAAGTGTCATTCTGATATTTCTAAAATAATTCTCTGAATTTTTTTCTGTAAATATACACAATCACAAAGAAACGTTAACCCCCGTTATTGTGATGCTATTACATGTTTCCTTATTGAAAACAGACTCAATACATAGTTTTATTTAGAAATGATAGTGATTCTTTATTAAGTCTGATATGTTTTTTTCTATAATTTAGAACTAATCATAGAGAAATGCTTACATTTGAGTCTTCTTTAAAAATGATCATTCATTAGTTTTTTTTCTGTGACAATTGATGCTTTAATAACTTCTATATTCCTTATAATATGAAGAAATTAGTTTAAATTGTTTTCTACTGCAAAATTAATTGTTTTTGTTTAAATTTGGTTTTGTATTATTTCCAAAGTCATTTTTATTCTTTCTACATGTACGCATAAGCACATACCCACTCACATACAATTAAACACACAAAGGCCAGTCAAAATGAAAATATCAAGTCTCTTGGTCAAAATGATTAATAATTTCAACATGGCAACAGAAAACCAATAAAATAGGGCCTCCCCGGTGGCGCAGCGGTTAAGCGCTGCGCTGTGGAGCTGTTGGCAGTGGCGACGCGAGTTCGACGCCCAGCCGGGGAGAATCCCACATGGTGCGGCAGACCTCTCCTGCCTTGCCCGCTGCTCCCCTCAGCAGTGTATTTCTGATCTGCCTGTTCTGCTCCCCACTCTGTCTCTGGTGAACCCTCTCGCCGCCCCATGCCTCTGGCCTGTACCCCAGCTTGTATGTATAAATAAAAAAAATAAATAAATAAATAAATAAATAAATAAAAAATAAATAAATAAAAAAAAAAGAAAACCAATAAAATAAAAGTGAGTCAGAGTGGAACATGGTGTGATTGCACAGACACACATGTATTAGACAGTGTAGGATGTTTACAGTATCTACAGAAAAATTGTACAATCTTAATAAGTAATTAGATTTTCCCTTCATTTCATTGTTTTTACATCAGTTATATATTAAGAACAATGATAATGAAATGTAATACAAGTATTGCTATTAGTGCTACTTTATAGTCAAGTTTAGCTTTAGTTTTATTCTATCTCCTTAAGATTTCCTTATGTCAACCACAAAAAAATAATATCCATGATTTTTATCTATTGCTATTGTAAAAAATACATGAAGGTTTTAATGAACATCCAGCATTATTTCCTTAATGAACAATTGGTAAATCTCTTAAAAGTTCAGAATATTCTTTTTTCAATTTAATACAGAGAATGATGCTCTTAACACTTACTTAGGGCTGACTAATAGAAGCATAGAGTGTCACCACAAGTAATATGTTCTTCATATATTTGAAATCAGTCTCATTAATCTTCTATGTGAGAAATATTAGTGAATCCCAACTAATATAGAAGAGCCTTTCTCAGATCTTTGAAGCAGCAATGATCAACCACATGATTTCACATATATGCAAGATAAAAAGGCATACCCTGAATCACATTAATAGTATTTCCTTTTCAAAAAATTTCAGCAACAGGTATGCCATTTGAAAGACCTTTACCTTTTTTTGTCAAGCCTATTGATTTCATTGCTTTTCATTTTCTCTGGGACCACTCTTCATTGGTTTTCTGATAATTCACGTATATATAAAAATTTTAACTGCCCTTTTTATTTTCATTTTCCATTAATTCTTCAACTCACTACAACTTGGGATCAACCTGTAGTATTCTATCTAAATTGCTTAAATTACTTGAATAATCTTTTTGAACCTCTTTTTAAAATTGTGAACAGATAACGTGAAATCTCCTCTCAGTGCAAACTAAGGATATAAGAAAGTAAGGTTAACTGTAAACACAGAATTTTACAGTAAATCTCAAAGTTATTCATCTCTTATAACTAAAACTTTCACCTATTGAACAGAAGCTTCTCATTCACCCTCCCCTGAAGCCTGGCAAACACCAATCTGCTTTCTGCTCCTATGAGCTTAACTATTTAGATAACTCATATAAGTAGAATCAGGCTTATTTGTCCTGTGATTGCCTATTGAATTTAGGAAAATGTTCTCAAAGTTAATCTATAATGTCACACATGGCAGGATTTCCATTTTTATTGTTGAATAACATTATATCTGTATACCAGATTTTCTTTATCCATTCACCCATCAATAGACATTTAGGTTGATTCCATATCTTGGCTGTTATGAACATGTGAATGTGTATGTCTCTTCAAGATCCTGACTTTAATTCTTTTGGATAAATACCCAGAGGTGGAATTGCTGGATTATTTCATAATTCTATTTTTAATTTTTAAGGAGCCTCATACTATTGTCTGTAGTGACTATATCATTTTATATTCTCACAAAATGTATCCTTGAGTCCCAAATTCTCCACATCCTCATCAATACTTGCTATTTTCTATTTTATTTTGGTAGCTATCATGTTAGAAGATATGACATGATACCTCATTGTGTTTGATTTCCATTTCCCTCATGACTACTGATACTATACATCTTTGCATATACCTGGCTAATCACTTGTCTGTCTTCTTTGGAAACATATCTGTTCAATGTCCAATATGTATTTTTTAATCAGGTGATTATGTTTTTCCTGTTAAGTTGTAAGATTCCTTTTACATACATTTGCAATACATATTTTGGCTATTAACTCCTTATAAGATGTATTGTTTGCAAATATTTTTCCCTTTATATAGATTGTGTTTTCATTGTTGATTGTTTTCTTTGCAGAGCAGAGGCTTTTTAGTTTGATATAGTCTTATTTGTCTATTTTTAGTTCTGTTGCTTGTTAAAATAATAAGGTACTGTCATAAAAACGGAATAGAAACCCCAGAAATAAACCCATACTTATATAATCAACTGATCTTCAACTAAAATGCCAAGAATACATAATGGGGAAAGGAGAGTGTCTTTATCAAATAGTGTTGGGAAAACTGAATAGCCATATGCAGCAGAATGTAATTGAACTTTTATCTTACACATATATAGAAATCAAATGACAATGAATTAAAGACTTAAAACATAGGCCCTGAGCTATAAAAACAAACATAGGGGAACACTTCATGATGTTGGTCTTGGCAATGATTTCTTGAATATGACCCAGTCTTTTTTTTTTTTTTCTTCAAGTTTTCAGCTAACTTGATACCCTAGTAGAAATGGAAACATTTATGTATTTTTAGAAATAAGTTCTTCTTTGGTTTCTGAGATACGGTTTTTGGCCTTTGTTTACTTTTGTCTCTTTATTCCTTCTGCAGGCTCTTCATCATTCTTCTAACCTATTCTCCTCAGCTCTGTCCTTTTATTCTCTGACTTCTTGCTGTGAAAATCTATTATTATAATGACTTTAACTACCTCCTCATAAATACACATTATATAAAAATAAAGACCAATCTTTTTTTCACACTATCCTAAAGATACTTATATACGTCTTTAGCCTACCACACTTCACACCATGGCTGGCACTCATTGGTAATCATAATGACATGTAGCAAGGGGAAAACAGATGTAAAGTCAAATTCAGTTTTTATGGGAAGCACTACAGAGAATGGATCATTTTGGAAAAATAGGAAATTGCGCTTTAAATATATATATATATATATGAAATAATGAGAAAATAGGACTTCCCTGGTGGCACATGGGTTAAAGAGACGGCACTATCAAGCTATCGGCAGCCAATGCAATGAGTTCGATCCCAGCCAGGGAGTTAACCCACATGGCACAGCAGACCTATCTCACTAGCTGCTCCCCTCAGCAGTGCATTTCAGTAGAACAGCCTGTTCTGCTCCCAATTCTGTCTCTGGTGAATCCTCTCACCCCTCCTCACCTCTGGCCTACACCCCAGTTCTTGTATGCATAAATAAATCTTTTAAAAAAATGAGAAAATACAAAATGTTAAAACCTTTACTTCCTTAACATTCATGCTTAAAAAAATATTTTCTTAATTAATTGTTTACTGTTAACACTGAATGTTTCTTGTATATACTATTTTGATTTAACTTGGACTGGTTTAAATGAATGTTAATCTTTTTTATGAACTATTGTAAACTGTGGTTCAGAATTGCTCCTAGTTGGGTATTTAATTAATACCCATTCAGTAAATGGATTAGGAAAGTATAGAAACTATCCATTTTTGAATATAATTTTCATTTGAAAAAAACAACATTTAGGATGAATTCCCTTAAGATTGTCTAAAATTCTGCAATATGTAGTGAATGAAAAGAATTATATGACTTTATCTTAAAAAATGAATATAAATTGTTAAAATAAGTATATTGCAATGCTTAGGCATTAACTGCAATAGTGCAGTGATTCTTAAAATGCCTAAGAAATGAGTCAAGTGCTAAATTGTTCTTTGCAATTTTTAAAAAAGTAATAATAAATGTAGTATAATGTCCTTCACTTCATGTTTGAATTACTTAGGATAATATGAAAGCTACTTTTGAGAAAATAGCCAATGGTTTCCATGCTCTTCCCAAGGGCCTTTTAAATCTTTGAAATTCAAATATTTCTCTTTTAATGTACCTAGAATATTGTCATTCTTTTGCAAGATTATCAAAATTTACCTTCCAAAAATTTTCACACTAAGAGGCTATTTCCTAGTATTAAATGTACTAGACATTTTGCACAATAATTATATGTAAGTACTAAGTGCATTATTGAATAATTTCATATTATGATATTATTTTGCTATGTGGAGATTGTTATTGAAATTTTACAAAGGACTTCTCTGAATAATTGGATGAAGCAGCTGCATTTTTTGTTATTCCACCATTTAGAAAGGATTACTTAATCAACCTTTGAGATGCAAACTTCAAATTTATGAAATAGGATATTACTCATTTTAAACATTAGTTTACTTTCTACTTCAGAAATGCCATACTGACACATAACCACACTTGCAGATCCCTGGGCTAATCCTTTCTCCCACATCTGCAGCAGTGACACCAGTCTGTAAACCAAGGTCAGGTTCTGTCACTGTACGTTTACATGTTCATTACTGATCAAGACTATTTTTCACCTAGCTATCAATCAAACTATCATCAGAATGCAATCATAGTTCTAAGAATAGGAGATGAGTTTAGACAATGATTTACATTAATAAATAATCTACTTCAGACATTAAGTGTTTTAATTTGCAAAAGAGATCTTCATGGGTGGAAAAGTAAGCCACAGTAATAGATTCATAAACTTATTACTGGAAAAGGTCAAAAGAGATTTTCCTCATTGTTATTACTTCATTCTTAAACTGCTTAACTGAAGTATACAGGTAATGCTTCCTTCATAATTGTAGGTATTAGTCCTAAGGAGTCAGGGTCAGTAAGTAGGATATCTATACTAGTTTCTAGTACATTCAGCCACTTTATAATATATTCTATCACTCCCATTTTCTTTTTTTCTCATTGTTAAGGTTACAGTATAATTTATTGTTCAAACCAAGGATTATTCTGAGAATTTTATTAGATGCTATTAATAATGCTCATGATATATTAGGCAGAAACTGGAACATCCAGAACAAGCCAGGGTTTATAGTAACTCGTTATAGTACTTTCTCCTTTAAAATTTAGGTACCAGCAAGTTCTATCCTTTACCTTTCAGGAAAATCTACTTTTAATTATCATTAACTTTAAAGTGTCAACCAGCAGTAAGTAATCAAAATGTTACTTGTGTGAAAAGTCTCAACTTTTAAAGAAAATACTAAAATCATACATTAAAAGGACTAAGGTCTAGTTTAGGTAATGACAAAATTTGTCCTAGGAAGAGAGTATGCCTTAGGTGGTGATTAATAAATGCTTGTTTTCTCTACTTATTGCTAAATTTGGTACCCTGTCAAGTTCTCAGAAGTTTTTAGAAATAATACTCTTTTATAAACAATGTTTTCTTTTACCTACGTTTACCCATTCCTTTCTTTCAAGTAAATTATACTGGCATCCAGTGGCTCATCCAGTTACTTATTTTATCTTCTCTAGAATCTTACCTCTCTCCTAGATTTTAATGCAACTGAAGGTTGCCTTAACTTTTCTAATAGTGAGCACAGACAGTAAATGTCAACAATATTAAAGTACTTTCGAAAAATTTAGAAGAGAAAAAAACTGAAATGGGAAAACAAATTTTCACAGAGCTGATTCAGCTATTTCTACTAGCCTATTAGATGAAAACACTCTAATTTCTGTCAGGGAACTAGATTCTGGCATGGGTCTAAGGATTTCCTCTCATTTTTGGCTGACAAAAATATTCATTCATTCATTCATTGACTCATGTGCCTATTTATTCAATAGGGTTTACTAAAATCAAGCTCTACACTAGAAATACAAAATGAAAGATGACATAGTTTCTTTTTTTTTTTAAAGATTTATTTATTTATGCATACAAGCTGGAGTACAGGCCAGAGGCGTGGGGCAGCGAGAGGGTTCGCTAGGACAGAGTAGGGAGCAGAATGGGCAGATCGATGGAAACACACTGCTGAGGAGAGCAGCGGGCGCGGCAGGAGAGGTCTGCTGCACCATGTGGGATTCTCCCCGGCTGGGCGTCTAACTCGCATCGCTGGTGCAGACAGCTCCACAGTGCAGTTTAACCACTGCACCACCAGCGAGGCCCGAAAGATGACATAGTTTCTATCCTACAACTAAACAGGATACATATATAAACATAGAATTACAATATTATAATGCTGATCAAAGTTCTGTAGAACAAACATCAAAAAAAGGACTTATTCATCTGGGAAAGCTCCAAAGAGTTCATAAACCAGTGCAACCTTGAAGCATAAGTGTGTCTTTCCCAAGTTGAGAAACGATAGAACAATTTGAGGATAGTTCGCCAAAAGACATGAAAACAACGAGGACAATATGATATCCAGGTGTCTGTGAGCAGACATGTGACTAGATGCTATGAACCTGTTGCCAGAAGGCCTGTGACAGTAGATAGGTTGGAATATAAGTTGTCCTATGTAAGATGGGAAGGATCTTTAACTAAGGGTTGCCAGGATTTATCAAAGGTATTTAAGAAAAAAATTAACTCTGTTAGTGTAAAAAATATTGCTTATAGGGGGGAAAGTGTTGTGGACCTAAAGGAAGGCCATTGATATAAAGAATGGCATTTAACTTATCCAAAAGCAATGAGGCTCTTTATTCATTCTTACACATGTACTGTGCACTTATATGCCAAATATTGTACTCCCTTTTGCACCTCCAAACATGAATTAGACTATTACATTACAATTTAAATCATGGATAATTTGAATACAACCGTGTTTCATAAAACTAAATTTGAGATCTGGCTTCTGTTTCCTGCCTAACTGGAATCTTGAGATACAATTTAAAAATTTAGATTTTTGTTGATGCAAGGATTAAGATTTGTGTTAGATTCATACATCTTGGTCCATAACTAATTCCTGTCCAAAGAGTCAAAGATGGTGTGTGTGATCAACCAGAATGATTATCAGAATAAGTCAAAAAAGGACTGTCCAGTGAGTTCTTTCTATTTCCTTTTGAAAAATAAATTCAGAGACCTTTGCTATGCAACTTTTTGTTTGGGAAGCTGTAAAAAGTAACAAGGAATGAATCTGATAAAAGGAAGTACTTTATTAATTTTTTTTTAATCTTTCACAATTTGTCACTTAAAATATTTACTGTAACCTCTGAAATTTATTGTCACCACATGTATTCTTGTATAGCATTTGTCAACTGTAATTTCACATATTTATATGTCTAAATTCTCTTCGCTAGATAGTAAACTGATTTAGACAACTATATAATTGTGTTGGTTCAACAAATTAATTATTTTCTGTTATTCAAATTTTGTAATAATTAGCTCCTTACTTTGGTAAATTATATATATATATAATATATATATATATATATTAATATATATATAATATATATATATATATAATATATATATATATATGGCATTGAATTCTGTGGGGAAATGTATTCCAAGTTTGAAAATGATTTAGAAAACCTTGGTATTATTCAAACCTTGACCAGAATAGCTCCTAAAGTGTTAGAAATTCATAGTTAATAGTTTAAACATAAGACCTATAATATCAAAGAGAAAAAAAAATCATAGCAAGAAATCAATGCAACTTTAGCTTGTCTATTCACTATAATTCAAGCAATGGTATTTCCTAAAAATGTTTTGACCATTCTGTCTGCATAACATCCTTTATAATATTTTTCATGGAAACATTTTCAATAAATCCTTATAAAAATTTGGTTAAGTCCTGACTGAAATAATTAATGTACTATTATTTCTTTAAATAAAATAACCCATTAAAGAATTTGATATCTATCAGAATTAATTCTGCTACAGAAATAATTTTTACCTGAAAAGATAGAAAACTTTTCCCAATACTTATTATATCTGCCGGCTCTCCTCCAAGTATTACCTCCTTTGCTTTTCTTTTATCTATGTATCTCTCTCCATCTCTCCATATATATATATGTATATTGCATATATATGAAATCTCTCTCTCCCCCCATCTATTTCTCTTTCTCTCCACCATTTCCTCCCCCCACTGTCAGATACTTTAGCTCATATGTATACATTATCTCTTTAAACTGTAATTTATAATGTTAATTTATTTAAACCCCTCTGCCAATCCAGGTTACCATTTTTTTTTCTTTTGCTTGAGATTTCTTACAAAGGTTTACCTTTAAAATTCTTTATTTTTATTGTTCAATACAAGGTAATTCTAGTTGCTTTTGTGTTTTTAGTAACTTGACAAATTTCCATCTGGCCTTCTCAGACAATATCAAAAGAAAATTCCTAGAAAGTAATAATGATTAAATGACCAGACTACATTTACATTTTCTCATGTCCATAGAGACACTCTGGAGAAATTAATTCAATATTGTTCTTTTGCTACCATCTCTCACTAGTATTCTCTTTTTTTCTCTTAATACTACTAACAGTCTCATACAACTAAAAGGTCTTTCATATCACATTAGTTACAAAAGGAGTAAATACATGTATCTTAGAGGATTTTTTAAAATTATTTAAACACCAGTTACTTTATAATTTACAATTTATTTATATTTATTTATTTTACCAGTGTTCCTTATTAAAGTTGTTTGATCCCTTTTTGTCAAATTGAGCTTCATCCTTGTTTTTGATTGTGTGGTCTGCATTTATAAATAATGTGTTCCCTAATGAGAAGTTTTATTGATACTACATAGATTAATTTTTATGAAAGTGTTTACTTCAGATGGACTTAAAAAGAGCTAAACAAGTGTGTGTGAAAATCTCTGTATGATACTGGTTGTTGAAAAAGTCATGGCGTTATATTTTCTGTTTTTCAAGCAAAACTGTGTCATGACTTTTCTGACAACGCAATAATTCTAATTTATTAAACCAAAAGAAAATGTAAAAACATTCTAAATTATGAGATAAATTATATTTCAGTCTAATGACGTAATAAATCTGGCATGGCACCAGTGTACCTATTTTTTTGTTTATTTTACATTTTCACTGAATAGGGGAAGAGCTGTTATTATTTTATTAGGACATAATGTTGTTTACTATGGCTACCTTCCAAATAGGAAGTTGGATTCAGTATCCTATAGGGTTAATCAATGAAATTTAAAAGGTCAAACACCTTCCTAACTGAAAATGGTATCATAAAAATATTGGATTTTTCAAAAATATATATTGAATGAAAATCTATTCTTCATCAGATTTGAGTTGAAGTAAATTTTATCTTCTATTAATGTCCATTTAGTTTATTGTAAGATAAAAATGTTATAGTTCCTAGTCCAATGAGTGTTAATACAGTAGGACCTGCATATCTACAGGTTCCAAATCTCCATATTCAACTAGCTGCATATAAAAAATGCATATTATGTAGTGGGGCCTATAATGATTGCATCTATACTGAACATGTACAGATTTTTTTCCTTTGTCATCATTCTTTACACATACAGCAACTCTTTATACAACATGTATATTGTATTAGATATAAGTAATCTGGAGATGATTTAAAGTTTAGGTTTTAATACATAGTTTATATGCAAATATCATGCATGCAATTTTATTGAAGGAACTTGAACAACATGGGAGGTGTACTTTAGGAGTCCTGTAATCCATCCCCTGGGTCCTGAAACCAATAATCTATAGTTCCCAAAGGACAACTGCATCTCCAACTGCATTTCTTTTGATGATCAAACAGTAGAGCATTAACAATTACTGTGTTAAGTGAATATTGAATTAAAATAATTTGTGGGAATTATTGTGCATCTTTCACATGCAGACCTTCTAAAATAGAGCTAGTGGGAAAAGTCTATTACTAGTTAATGTCATCCCAAATTAATCCAATTAAATGTGTATAGAAATGAAAAAGGAACAAAACTAAAATTAGTGAACAGTTGTCCCTTTTAACATGTAACTTCCCCATCCCCTTTCAATCCGTTGAGAAGTAGAACTTAACTCCTATTGAGGTTGTCTCTGTGTTAAATTAGTTTATGCTGATACAAGTCACATCCTTAGCATCATGATAGCAAGAGAATAATGAATCCTCTTTTATCTCTGATGCAGAGGGATGGTCTGAAGAGTATAGTTGAAAAATTAATGCTTCTTGATAATAAATGAGCAATATTTCCATTGTTTCTGCTGTTGTCATCACTTCATAAAAAAAAAAATCTCTTTGATATTAATCAGCATGACTGGACTTTCCCTGTACTGGCCATGAGTCAGAATTATAGTGGCATTGGCAGAGACAGGCAACATCCCAAATTCATTTCTGCCTGTCTTGTAAATTCATGACTCTCACTTCATGGACATGATCTAGATAAGTTTTAGCACATAACCCTATTAATTCTTTAGTAGCACTAACTCCTACTCTTGCTATAGATCTTTCAAGATTGGCTTTTTAAAATAATCTGCCTTGTGGATTTACTTACATAAAAACCTTTAATCATCATAATTCAATTTAATTAACTCATTGAGTGTGTTACAGAAAATTGTTGCCTGAAAAATTAGGACAGTATATTTTTCTGAAACAAAAACATGTAGTAGAGATAGCTTAACAAGCTGTGGAATGTGCTATGGCAAGGTAACAGGCTTGATCTTGATATTGTCACATAGGACTATAAATAAGCAGCAAATTATAGAAAGGTTTCACAATGCAAGTTGTAGGATTAAATTTAGACTTACAAAATAGAAATGTAACCAGTATAAATTATAAAAATATAATTCAACAAGAACTTTTGTTTAATTATTTTAATAATTTGTCTTCTTTCATTGTTGTTAAATTTTAGACAGTATTTGATTTTTCCTCTCAAGTGTAGTCTGGTAGTTTTCCCACCACCACAACACCTGTGATCCATCGCCATAATCCCTTGCAATTTCCCCTCCCCTGTTTTTATCACTCTCCTTTCCTGGCTATATGCCTCAGATCTATGGTCAGCTTACAAGTTTGTCTTTTTCCTGATCTTTTATCCAGTTTGAAACTTAATTTGTCTAAAACACTCTTCTGTAAGTGGTATTATTTTTAATTTATAAATCTTTAATGGTTTATATACATGTATCTAACGTAAACCCATACTGATGTGTTGTAAGAAACAAAAATTAGTATTATAAAGCTTACCAATATAGATGCAGAATTTATAATGGATAACTTTCTGGCAGACATTTTATGTTAGTTGATGTCATCACTGTGGGGTGTTTTTTCTCAATGGGTGATTTTTCATTGACTGTCATCTGTGGAAACAGTCATGGTAGAAATTTAATACCCCAGGAGATCTTGAGTCACTTACTTAATTTTTGAGTAAATCCATTCTTATAAATCAGATTACCAACAACATTGCTATGTAGCCTAAGAGAGTAACATCAAGTATCTGCAATGAGTACGTCTATTTCATGTCACAAAGAAAAATTGTACCCTGCCTGGATTCATTTAAAGACAAAGATTTTTTTTTTTTCTCTGAACAGCCAGATGATTAATGGGTCAAATAAACATTGATTTGGGGTTTTGTTTTTGGAACAGAACTTGTCATTCTCCATTCTTTGCTTTCATTTCCTTGGTTTTACCACCATACTTCATTCAATACTTACTCTCATAGAGTTTCAAGAGAAATGCCTTCAGTTTTCTGTGCTATACCTTCTTAAATTGTTTCCAATAGTAAAGAGTGCCCCCAGTTTCTTAATAGTTTAAAGACAAGCCCCAGTTATGCATATTTATTTTACTTATATGCCCATCACTGAATCAGTGATATGACAAGGATAAATGAAAGTACTGATTGGTTTAGCCCTCTTAGCAAGTCCACACCTGGATTTGGAGAGTGAGAATGGGGTGCAGTTAGCTTCACCTGAATATCATGTGCAAATTGATAGAAGGTGGGTCTCCTATATAAACTCAGGATATGTTTATACCCCCCCCCCAAAAAAAAGGATATATAATGCTAGGGAGATTTGGAAACTGCCAAAGCAAAATCAAATGTCAATTTCATTGCTCATCCTAACATCCATGGAAAGCTCAGAATAAAAATTTATAACCATACAGCAGTGCAAACTGTGTATGTAATAAAATACATGTTGCGATCATACATGAGGATGACACATAACACTAATGTCTCATTTATTTGACCTTCTTAATTCTAACCATTCTTTTTTCTAATCATACCAGCTTGACATATAAAATAATGTTCTTTATTATCACCAAAAATTCCATTCCTTTGACATTTTTACTACCCACACTCCTGTCTATTACTTTATTTCTTCCCTTCTGGCTCTTATTTTAAAACTTCACAAGCAGTTTATTCCAATTCTTAGGAAACCAAACTTGTTGCCTTTAATTCTTTTATTATTTAGTACTACCTCATGTTTTGTTTCCATTTTATATTTCAGCTACATCTTGCATTGTAAACAATTTCTTGCAAAAAACCATATTACCTCCGTTGCTTTCTATTTCTGTAATAACCATATTCATCTACAAACACCCCAGTCATGGTTAAAAACAAGTATCCTTTTTCCACACAACCTGACCAAATAATTGTACTTCAGATTCATAACTACAAAATTTAAATATACTGTATTATAACATCATTCACGGGTGTATTAGTTTTTTGAGGGCTCTAGTTTCCTAGAGAATAACAAATCACCACAAACTTGGTGACTTTAATACAATAGAAGTATATCCAGATGTCAGATGCAAGGAGTCAAAATCTAGTAAGGCTTTACTCGCTTCAGGAATTTTATAAAAAGGAGAATCTGTCCTTTGTCTCTTCCAACTTCAAGTAGCTGCTACCGCATTTCAAAACTTGTGCCATAACACTTCATTCTGCTTTATTCTTAATGTTTTTTTTCTCTGTGTGTAGGTGGCAGTCAGATAATTTAAAGTAATCTTCTCATGTCAGACTCTTTAACTTAATTATATCCCCCAGGGTATTTTTTTCTAAGTGAGGTCACATTTCCTAATTACAAAGATTGTGGTGTCTTGGGAAGAGGGTATTTCTTTACCTACTAAAATCCTTCTTTTTCACTCTCTAAGACCACTATTTCCTATACTGTGATGCTCCAAATTTTTCACATGCATTCTCTCCTTCACTCAACACCAATCATAGTATTTTCTCATACTCTATTAGGAAGACAGCAGCAGTCAGTCAGGAAGATCACAGCTTTCTACCACCTGATTTACAGAACTGGTTCTATCATTATCCTTAATCTCCCACCTGTGAAATTAAAGACTGACTCCTACTCCCTGTTCTTGTATCTGGATCCTGTGTCCTCCCACCTCCTCAGTACTGCAGTCTCATTCACTGTTAGTGGGAGTGTAATTTGACAGAGAATACTTTTGAACATACTTGGCCAATATACAAATACAAGCAAACAAAAAATATCCATAATTTTTAACCCAGAATTTTACTTCTAGAAATACCTCCTACAGAAAGATTCAGCTTTGCCTAAGTAAAACTATAACCTAAAGTATTATTTGTAATACATAAAAAATAAAAAAAAAATCTATAGATTCCCTCAGTTTGAAAATATTTAATATAAAGTATAATTTAAAAAAGAGTAAGGAAAATTTGTGCATATTAATAGGGAAGACTAATCATAATTCTTGAAAGAAATAAGTAGCAAAAGCAGAACTTTACTTTTATGTAACATAACACCACTTATATTCAAAATATATGTATATGCTTATGTGAAGAGTTAAAGGAATAGAATAGTTCTAACAGTGCTCATTCATTCTGAATGGTCTTACAGGAGGGGTTTGAGCTTGCAAATGTCTGACTTTTTTGTTTTTAATAATTAGCCTCTATTGATGCTGTTACAGAAGTTAAACGTTCCAGTGATATTTAGACAAAGAGTTTATTAGTTAAAGTGTGTAATCAAACAGGGAAATTATTCTAACAGATTTTATTTTGTGAGAACTATTGCAACAATCACAAGACTGAGTTCATTTTATATACCTTGTTTCAGAGTAGTATACATGCAGCATGGAAAAGAACAGTGAAGAGGACTCTCCTCTTCCTTCTCCCCCTCTCCTTCTCTCCCCTCCCAACTCCTCCTCCCCCTGCTCCCTCTCCTACTCCTTTAAGTTATCTTGACCTAATGAAGTGTTGATACTACATCTTGCACAAAGGCGGGAAAATACCTGAGTTGTTTAATCATTTTCCTGATTCTAAAGAATGCACTGTAGAGACACAAAGACTTGTACCTATTCTTTAAGTCTTCTTTATCTGACACCTTGATCATTGGTGGAGGATGAAACACACCTGATTCTTGCATGTCTGTTTCATAGAATCAGGTAAATCTGCTTTAATTTTAAGCTTACAAACAAGTCTTTGCTCTCTTGTCTGCTAGACTAGGGGTGAAGAATCCCAGAAAGTTTATGTTATATTCATAGCTCTGATACATATGTAATTTATTTCAATTTTTGTTATTTTTAGTAAAATTATGAACACATACATTACATTTAATTTATAGATTACTCTGTGTTTTGGGGTTTCACGTTACCTCTGTTTTTATTGTTCAATTTTCCAAGCCATTCATGTAATAAACTTACTTGTACTGTTAGGTTGTTATAATCAGATTATTGTCTTGAGAGCACTTTATCTAATCTTAATGAAGGGAATTAGGACTCCAGTTGACAAAGCTTTAGTGCTTCTAAATGGTCAGCATTTTCTATCACATGACTACCCCCAATTAACCATACTGTTAATGCCCTTTTTTTATGATAAACAACAAGAAAGTACTTGTCAGAAAGGGAAATTAGCTCTCTACCAGATAATTTCAAATTGGTACCAACACAGCACAATAGTTTATAGCCTGGAAAATATTGATCTTATCAATACTAAAATTTAATTGTCTTCTTCAAAATCACTTTTTGGTTAATGAAATAGTTTCACATATAGTGAATCTACATTTTTAATCATTTAAAAATACCATTTAAAATTCAAGAATATTTTACTATTGCAATTCATTTTGAAGAGTTTGAGTGAAATACATATTTCAGAAAAGTAATATAAAATAATAGTGTTATATAATCAATCTTAGATCTCAAAAATCATGTTATAAAATAACATACAAATGGTGTTAGTGTAAAAATAGAAACAAGTTTTTATTCTGGTCTTTTTAATTATGTATTTTGGCTGATGGTAAGCATTTTTTTTAAAGCCAGTTTTTATACTGGGAAAAAGATATGCCATTGCTACTGAAGTGATTAAGAATCTTGAAGTAGTATTTATGCCCTCCAAAAATAGTCCTTGGAGTTTAAATGCTCAATCATCCCCTTTGTTAGTTTAATTTAACAGAAAATATCTTGTTCACATACTAAACAGAGTTGGAAAGAAGCCCCAGAAGATTATGATTATTCAATAAAAGAGATCCTTTATGTTTATGTTCCTCTGCTCATAATCTCATATCAGTAACAATACAACCAATTAATTATATTCAGTTGGTAGAAAATCAAATGCATTCCACAATTTATCTCTTTGACAAACTGTTGCTGGGGGAGGAAGCATATATAGCCTTAACATAGTATATGAAAATATTCATAAAATGATTATTCAAAGCAATGTTATATATCTTTATAATTTTGATATGGAGTCAATATTTTGAACTGAGAAATGCCTCAGATTTAACAGCTTGTGAGACTTCTTAATATATTAATCTATTTTTCAGCTTAGAAATACCTGAAAAATTATGTTGACCAAATTAAATAGCACAGTCATTTTAACTTTAATTTTTTGTATCTTTATTTGGTCTTACCCTAAATTGGGGAATAAAATGAGCTTAAATCAGCCATCAGCCATTATCCTTTGACTTTCATCCTCCATGGTTTTATCTTTATTATTTTGAGATAGCATCATCTTGTTTTATTCTGGTACTTGCATTATATTCAAACACTTTGTCATCTTAATTATGCAAATAAAGACACGGGATTATAGGGTTGCAGGGACAATTCTTTCATCCTGTCTGGTTCCTTCTAAGTCTAAATGGACATGATTAATAATAGGAAAAGCCAAAATTTAATAACCCCTGTGTGGAGAATTTATGTGGCTATAAATTCTAGAGAAAATGGTGCAGACAAGAGCTATAGCTATGTATGTATATAGATAGAGAAATAGATATAGAGGTAGAGATAGAGATAGATATAGCCTGTATTTAAGAACCTGGGGCATCAAGGAGAGAGAAGATAGAGACTTCCCATGATAAGAAGGGGTTGACCTCGTCCTTTTACTCTGAGTTTTTCAGATAGGGAGAACCTATTCACGGATAAAATTACAACTGGACTATATATATATTTAAAGATTTATTTATTTATACATACAAGCTGGGGTACAGGCCAGAGGCATGGGGCGGCGAGAGGGTTCACCAGAAACAGTGGGGAGCAGAACAGGCAGATCAGAAATACACTGCTGAGGGGAGCAGCGGGCAAGGCAGGAGAGGTCTGCAGTGCCATGTGGGATTCTCCCTGGCTGGGCATCGAACTCGCATTGCGAGCTGTCGACAGCTCCACAGAGCAGAGCTCAACCGCTGCGCCACCAGGGAGGCCCCACAACTGGACTATATTCTTCAAGGTCATAATAAAGTTTAGCAATAATTGTTTCTTTGATTAGATAAAGGGCAAACGACTTACACAAGCTCAGAGCTTCTCTTAACCTCTAGAACCTTCTTGGCTTTTAACTTAAAATAATCTGCATTCTTGAAATAGTGGTAATATGCTCCACTAAGTTTTAGTTTCCCATATCAAGGTGAAACTCTGAGGTCTACTCTGAACACATTGAGAAAAACCTATCTGATCCTTTAAGGAGACCAATCCCACAAGATAAAGAAGGATTTTTAAATAGTGAAAACTAAAATTCTAGTGTTCAAGCAGTTACGCAAAAGTAGCACAGAATGAGGAGCACATGAACTACAGAATTTATTTCTCACAGTTCCAGAGGCTGGAAAATCAAAGATCAAGATGTTCATAGATTTGATATTTGGTGAATGCTCTCTTCAGGGTTGCAAACTTCTCACTGTGTCCTCACATGATGGAAGTGGCAAAAATATCTCTGGGGTGCCTGTTATAAAGAATCTACTCCCATTAATCAGGGCTATGTCCTAATCATGTAATCACCTCCCAGATATCCTCATCCTAATTGCTGTCATTTGGGCATCAGAATTTCAGCATATGAATTTCAGAAGTGAGGGGTGGAACACAAAAAGGGCTGTATCACTCCTTCCTGATTTGGTTTTACTTTTTCTGCTCTTCATAACATTATCTTTGTTGTTGACCCAAATCAGAGTCATTGGCTAAATAATGTATTTTAAGCCTAGAGAAAATTAAGGTGATATGTTAGTTAATATCATTTACCTAGTCTATATAAACAATAATTATATAATTACTACTAATGTCTCTCAACAGAAAGCATCATCCTTCATGCTCAGAACAGTGAGACACAGGTTGCAATTCCATGTCTCTTCTCCTTCATGCCTAAGTCTCAAGTCACTCATTAAAACTTAATAACACATATTTTATGAAATGAAATATAAATTAACTCAAACTTTATAACTTATATAACAATTAATTGGAAAGAAAACCTTTGGATAAGTTTCTCTTTTTTTTTTTTTTTAAAGATTTATTTTTTTATTTATACATACAAGCTGGGGTACAGGCCAGAGGCATGGGGCGGCGAGAGGGTTCACCAGAGCCAGAGCGGGGAGCAGAACAGGCAGATCAGAAATACACTGCTGAGGGGAGCAGCGGGCAAGGCAGGAGAGGTCTGCTGCGCCATGTGGGATTCTCCCTGGCCGGGTGTTGAACTCGCGTTGCCACTGCCGACAGCTCCACAGCGCAGCGCTTAACCACTGCGCCACCGGGGAGGCCCAAGTTTCTCTTTGTTTTTAATTAGATAAGAAATTTTGAGGTACTCTATCTTGATGTTATAAAAGATAAAAAAGTTATTGCTGGTAAGTTATCTTATATATATATATATATTTAAAAAACCCAAAATATGTTTCAGTTCTGTTATGTTGGAAACTAATTTGTACAGATCAACAAAATTGATCTAGATTTCATGGATTTGGATTTACTCAGCTTTCCCTTAAACTACCTTGATGCTTTTAGGAACTAATTAACACATTTTCATTTAGGGTTCATCATATTTGAGATGACATTCATTATGTGCCCTGTCTACCACTGGATATGCACAGATACCCAAATATTTACCTATTTGCAGTGCAAATAGTATTAATTATTATTTTAAATGAAACAGCATATTTTTATCTAAAGTCATTCCTCCCAAGACTGTGCAAAATCCTCCTGCCTTGAATATACGCTAGACCATTATTCTCTTCAGTCTCCCCTCTTCCTCCCACATAATCAAATCTTCTCTCTCAGTGGGATCATCCCTAAATCATTCAAACATGAATATTTTTTCTCTTCAGAAAAAGAAAAAATATGGGGTATTTTCTGTCATTCCCCTATACACTGTTATCTCATATCTTTGCTGTAAGATTTCTTAGCAGAGTTGGTCATTCTTGCTTATGTCTGATTTGCCTTTTCCCTTGATGTCTTAAATCCACTGTTTCAAATTTCCCACCACTATGGTATTAAAATTTATCGAGGTTAAAAATATCCTCCCCATTGATGCATTTAATAGTTTACTCTCTATATATTACTTGATAAATCAGCAACATTTCATTCAACATTAAATGCTCATTTTTCCTTTAATTTTAGCATGTGTCCCAGAACACTATACTGTCTGGGTTTTGCTCTCACTATGCTCTTTTCTCCTCCCTCTGCCCAGTCACTTAATGTTAATGGTCCTTTGTCCTCTTCACTAACTCACTCCCTCAGTGATTTTATCTTGTTGCAAGATTTCAAATACCATCCATGTGTCAACTCACATTTACATTGACATCTCTTGACGGAGCTCCAGACACTCTGCTTTCTTGACATTTAACACTTGAACACCTAACAAACTTCCCAGATCAACTCCTCTGATTTCCAAACAAAATGAGTTATTGTCTTTTTCATGTCAGTTAATGGAAATTCCTTCCTTCCAATTGCTAAAACCAAAATTATTTGAGGCATCTTTGATTAACCTCTTTCCCTCATCTTTCTCCTCATGCCTTCAGCAAATCCTCTTATCCCCACTGTGAAATAATGCATAATCCAATCACCACCTTCATTGCTACCAGCCTGGTTATTCCACCACCACTTATCATCTGTATTACTGCAGCAATTTTCCAGTTGATTTAACTGCCTCCACTCTTCTTCCCCCGCACAACAGCTAAAGATGCTTTCAAAACTTAAATCATATTGTGGCCCCCTTCATTAAACAATAAGACATACTTCACTGGGGTCTTTCCCTTAATTTATGTGTGCTGATCTCTCATCTTTCTCAGTTTTGCATTCAGATTTCATTTTTAAAGAATTCCCTTTAAAAATCAATTAAAAATTGTAACCCATCTACTGCTCAAAAATTTCCCTATTTTCCATTTCTTTCACCCATAACATTTATCACTTTCTACATGATATATAGTATAAAAATCATCATATTTTTATAGTATTGTCTACCTCTACTAGGATATAAATTCCAGAAGGACTGGTATTTTTTTTTCAATTTTCTTTTGGTGACGGGGGTGGAGGGTAGGAGGTTCTCTTTTGTTCGCTACTGTGCTTCTAAAGCCTAAAGCAATATCTATTTCAGATGGGTATTCAGTAGATACTTATTGGATAACAGAATAGTGCACTTAATTTTACTGGGTAATGTGCCATGTTGATTATCTGAATTAATCTTTTCTCTAATTCTGTCAGGTTGCCATTATTATGTTTCCTCTGGTAGGAATGAAAAAGCTGAGTCCTTATGATTTTTAGTGGTATGTCCAAGTTAGTAGTAGCAAAGTTTAGATTTATACACAGGTAGCTGGACTTCAAAATGTGCTTCTAATCTCTACTTCCTGCCATTTTAACACAAGTTTACTATTGTATCAGAAGCCTATAGAGCAAAATGACTTGAAATCTAAAAACAAGGTTCCTTGTGATATTCATGGAGAATAATAACTCTAATTGGGAAGAGTGAAAAGTCATTGTTGTTGACATTTGATGTTTAGAATTTATCTTACACTTTAATGAAATATATCAGCTACACCATTTGCTTTGCTGCTTTCATAAGTGTGAAATGTGACATGTCAGGTCTAATATACTCACTGCAAGAATTTGAAAATATAGATTGAAATGTTGGTGAAAAATGTACTAAATTGCTTTGACCCTTTGGTGGCATAGTAACAGAATAGTTCCTTTCTTAACAAATAGGGATAGCACATAATCTGTTACTCTTGGGGAGAAAATTGTTCGGAAAATGAAATCATCAATTTAAATTAAGGAATCTGTAGTCTCAATGTTCCCTATTTTCTTTCTGTATATTAGTATTTCCTCCAAGTTTTGCAAGTGTTGCTATATGTTTAAGTTAATGATTATTATACTTCTGCATTTTCAGATTTTTTGAACTGATCAGATAACTCTACACTTACAGATACATTACTATATATATTTTTGTTACTCATGATCAGATGCTTAATGTGTGACCTGCTTGTTACACACAAAAATATGTCTCATGAATATTTCTAAATTTCTAACTTGGATCTCTGTTTTACTCTATTTTATTCTCTATATTCAATGAATGGAAAAACTCAACATATTTTATATTTTTATATTCAGTTAGAATGAGACGTCTTATTTGACTAGAATAGAATGATACTCTTATTTAAATAATGAGTCATCATACTCTCATTAAAAAACAATGTTTTTGTTGTTGACAGCATTATTTATATAAATATTATTTTTATAGCTTATAAATAATGACTTATTTTAGGTGAGTGATTTGTGGTTCACTTGTATACTGTTCATCTAGATTCATAAGTTTCTAAGTTTCCACAGTATTGGTACACATTCTCCTTTCTCCTCCTTTCCCCTCCTTCTACCCCTTCTTTCTTCTCGCCTTCCCTCTTCTTTATCCTCACTTGCCAACCTTTCTCCTCCCCTCCTCTCCTATCCTCTCACACACAGAGACAGATTATTTCCTTGCTTATTTATTTATTTTGTTGAGTATTGGAAAACAAGGTACACACATTGTGCTCTTTCACCCCAAATATATATCTTCTAATGATAACTTTTCTCTACATAGTCACATAATTGTTATACTAAGAAAATTAGCCTTTATTAACTGATATATTTTACTACCCCTTCCATTTTCAATATCCCCAGTTGACCAAAAAGGCCTTTTGTACCTTTTTTTTTTAATGTAAGATCCAACTAAGTTGCACTCATTGCATTTGGTTGCTATGCTATGTCCTTTTTTTTTTTTTTTTTTTTTTTTTTTTTTTTTTTTTTTTTTTTTTTTTTTTTTTTTTTTTTTTTTTTTTTTTTTTGGTCTCTTTTACACTGGAACAGTCCCCTTGCTTAATTTTCATGGTTCTGAAGTTATAGCATCAACAATATCATTTACCTCAATAACTTCTGTTGAACAATTCATATTATATGAGTCATCCAAGATTTTATCAGCACAGCTCTCTAAAATATTTTCTTCTTCCATAAAGAAATAGAGTCTCAGAAAGGTGAAATTAGTTTCCAACTTTATATATTTAACAGGATTTAAAGTTAGATTTCAAATTATATTTGTATAAACAATGCAGAATGCCTGCGTCTTGAGCAAATCATGTTCCTGTTTTTTGTTAATTTTTATAAGACTTGTTGAAGAAGGTATGGCAGAATTTATTCAAGGGGGTGGGAAAACCATGGTGATAGGTATAGGGACCACTGCAGTGGGCATTTCTAGTGGGGAAGAGAGATTGGACTCAACTTTGTATATACAGTATGGGAAAATAGGAATATATAACCAAGGAGCAGAGCAGGGGTCAGTGGATGAAAAGTATTAAGAAGTATTAGAAGTAAGGGGGATTTTGTATACATCAACCTTGCTGAAGGTAAGGCAGGTGATCAGATGTCAGCGGTGGAGGATGCGGGTGATCACATATTGAGGATGAGGGAGTCCTTGCTATCCTAACATGACAAGATTTTTGCTGAAACTAAATTTCCAGTGCTGTGTGGAGATGAGCCTGGAAGAAGTTTCAGGACCCAGACTAAACAATCTTAGTCAATTTGTAGCTTTAATTTATTTGTTGTTTAATAACTGACAATCAAGGGGAAGAACACATTTTAAAAAATAATTCTAGTACTTCTTTACTTATTGCTTTTCTTAAATTTCAAATAATGTCAAAAAGTACAAGAATAAGGATGCCTTGAGAAGCAAGGTATTTGTAAATTCAAGACAATACAGTTTTGTTAGATTAAGGTTAGAGATTGTGAAGTTACCATCTTTGTTTAATACTTGGTCTTATCTTCTTTCATTTATTCTTCCTACATAGCCCAACTCCACAGAATTGATTCTACCATATATTTGGCTTATTAGTATTCTTTCAAAGATTTATTTATTTATGCATACAAGAGCTGGGGTGTAGGTCAGAGGTCTGTTTTGGGGTGAGGGGTGAGAGGATTCACCAGAGACAGATTGGGGAACAGAACAGGCAGATTGACTGAAATACACTGCTGAGGGGAGCAGCAGGTGAGACAGAAGAGGTCTGCTGTGCCATGTGGGTTAGCTCCCTCCACAGGGGTTAAACTCCTGCTTCAGTGGCTGTTGTGTTAGCTTCATAGTGCTGAGACTTAACCCCTTACAACACCAGGGAGGCCCCTTATTAACCACATTTTAATGTGGCTGTTACTGAGGTCAAAGAAGTCACAGTGATTCTGATATTTCCAATTACTCACATATCAAAATTTTCAGAATAGCTTGGATAATTAACAATTCAAATAATGAACATCTTGTAATGGGTGAGGTGACACCCACTATAGGTAAGGTATTGTACTATTGAGCTAAGCAATTCTAGTCTAGTGTTGGCTTTTAACATCTATAAGGAGACTGACTTTGTGATAGACCCTGGTCTAGTGCCAAAGTGCTATAGGATCGCAGAGAAATTAGACTTGAACTGTATTTTGTAGAAAGTGTAATTATATAGTGAATGTAAGTGATGAATATACATACCAAAATGATCATATCAGAATAGTATAGTTAACTAAACTGCCCTTAAAAATTAATCTCTCTTGGCTTCCGGAGTATTTTATAGAAATATGGATATATATGGTTACATAGAAGTAGGTGTAAATTTACCTATCTTCTAAATATTGTCTGTGTAATATATTCTAAATAAATATATTAACTATATTCTAAATATTTCCTATTTCTAAATATTATAAAACAAAAAGCTTTTTTGTTTTCACTTATTTTTTTTCTGTCAATAGGAATCACTGCTTGACACATAAAAAGTTTTAATGAATACTTGTTGAGCAAATTAGTACATTCTAGATAGGTGCATTGTGAACTACCAGTTCAGAATTTATTTTGTGTGTTGTGATTATAGTTCTTTGTGATTATGTAGGATTCACATTGACCTAGAATGCCTTAACATTTTAGAAAATTATTTTATAGGTGAACTATATAATATTTGGCTTTTATAGTGCATGATTGTAATATCCTATGAGGTGTAATTTGTAAATCTATAATACCATCAAATACCCAATTCTTTTTTTTAATTCTTTTTTTGTTATTTGTATCTTTTACATTATTGTGTATTCCCCTTGGGTAACCCACCACTGATTCACCCATAACCCATCACCATAGTCCCTTGTGCTCTTTTCTACCCCCTTTTGAGCCCTTGTCCTCCCCCTCCCTCTCTGAGTGTCTCTCTCTTGTTTGGTTCCCCTATATTCCTGTTGTAAGTGAAACCATTAGATATTTTTCTCTTTCTTTCTGGCTTATTTTGCTGAGCATGATCCCTTCCAGTTCCATCCATGTTGCTGCGAATTGCATGTGTTTCTCTTTTTTGAATTCTGAATAGTATTCCATTGTGTGTATATATATATATGTGTGCCACATCTTCTTGATCCAATCATCTATTTTTGGGCATCTGGGTTGTTTCCATATCTTAGCTATTGTAAACAGTGCTGAAGTAAACATAGGGGTGCATGTATCCTTTTGGATTAATATTTTTGTGTCCTTTGGGTAGATTACCAGAAGTGGCATTACTGGGTCATATGGAAGTTCCATTTTTAGCTGTTTGTGGAACCGCCATACAGCTTTCCGTAGTGGTTGGACCAGTTTGCATTTCCACCAGCTGTGTAGGAGCGTTCCTTTTTCTCCACATCCTCACCAACATTTGTTGTTGCCTGTTTTTGTTTTTTTTTTAATGTGTGCCATTCTCACAGTGTGAGGTGGTATCTTATTGTGCCTTTGATTTGCATTTCCCTGATTATAATTGATATTGAGCATTTTTTCATATATCTGTTGCCATTTGCATTTCCTCTTTGGGAAAGTGTCTTTTTACCTCTTCTGCCCATTTTTTGACTGGAAAATACCCAATTTTAGAAAATATTTTGTTAACGTCGCATTTCCCTAGCCTGTTATATTACTCAGTGGTCATTTGAAAGGAAACAGAAGTACTTTAGCTATTTAAGGCAGAAAGGGATTTAATACTGATTTAATACAGATACTTCGTCTTTTATGGGATTATTGGTATGGTCAGAAGAATAGATTCTAGGTCAGGTCAGATTTTACAAGAATATGAATCCAAGTCACTGGTGTTTGGGATTTATTCTGGTAACATGTTTGCTGCTCATGATGTCCACAGTCCGTTGAACAAGTTCAACTATTCCTACTTTTCACCCTTATATGATTTTTCTGTTTTGTCTGCTTTCCCAAAACCTTGATTTTGTGTCACTCTTTTGAAATGTACTACACACTCAGTTCTGGCTGTCTTTCCACTTTAAGTCTTATGGCCTATTGTTTAGTATCTCACAGAAAACCCCATGAGGCCAAATTTCCTATAGAACAACTGCTTTCTTGTAGAAATAGAGACTGTCAGTATTATAAAACCTTTTATGTTTTACCTAATTAGGGTGCATCTATAGTCAGGCTTTTTCTCATCTGTTAGCACCCATGTCAATTACTATTGCTCCAATAATGCTGCTAACACATGCACTCTAGTATAAAATAAGTATTTATTTACTTCCTGCTCATCTTTCTTTAGGTCAACAATATCTTGTGATCTTGTGAACTGATCTGTAGGACTCAACTTCAGTCTGTGGGCTGTCTGGGTTTTGGCTCCAGAAAGGCCAGACAGTTCAGATTTGCTTCTTAGGTCTCTCATTCTTAGAGCAGCAAATGGCAGAAAGGGAAGCAGATATGCAATGCCTTGTTTGAAGTAGGAAAAAAAAAAAGAAAAAAATGTTAAAATGTCTCAGCAAAAGGCTCACTGTAGTTTGTTGGTTTATGTAGTCTCATGTATGGCTAATCCTAAACCAATCACTGGCAAATAAAATGGGATTACCATGACTCAATATATTAATAAAAGCCCCCTCCTAGAGCCAGATAAGATGTAGACTAATGTAGGGTCAAATACCTTGTCTGTCCACTTTACAATTAAGTTTTGGAAGAATATGTGTTCTAAGAAAGTTTGACTTACATATATAAATCCCACAAAATTGGGAATCCTCCAGGTTCACCCTGTTAATAGCATTCCTCCCTATACGAGTAGTTAAACTTTATGTCAGGACCATCAGCATCAGTAGCACCTGACAATTTCATGGAGATGCAAATTCTTGGACTCCGCTGTAGGCATAATTAATAAGAAACTCTGGAATTGGGCCCAGTAATAAAAGGTTTAACAAATCCTCTTTGTGATATTCACCAACATTGAGAATTATTACAGATGGTTTTGGTGCTTTCCTATTTCAACTAAGAGTATTCATTTGCACTAGCCTAATAAAATCAAGCCCTAGGGAGCTGTGAGTAAATTTTATAACAGCAGACTCAGCAGCAAGCATTGCCCTTGTGACTTAGAAAAAATCTTAAAAATACAAGCCTGTGTACTTCCTTCTTAGCACCATAATAGTTGCTAAACCTCTAACTCTTAAATTATGATCCGCAACTCAGCTGTAACACTGGTCAACATTGAGATCGTTAGTGACTTAAAAAGGCCCTAATCTGTAGTATCTTGGTGTGCTGAACATGAATATAATCCTGAAAATATTTTATAAACTCTCTTTTTAAAGATATTTCATATATTTCATTTTATATGTTTCACCATGTAAATTTATCCAGTAGTACTACAACAACATCCTAAATCACCCTAGAATGATGTACTATTGCATCGCATTGCATAATACCATCATGCACACATCATCCAGAGTTGATTACATCATTTTCTGATGCAATGCAATACTACCGCCAGGCGGCTGCTGAAGTAAGCTGATGTCAGCAGTGCACAAGATAAAGCCCTGTCGGAAAGGTTGAACATTGAAAATATTTCAGACTTTGTGTGAGACGGTTTAAGCTACTGTTCCATAGAACTGTTATGATTTTATCCATTTAGGCACAGTACAGAACAGTAATGCCTCGAAAGTATGTTAATAGCGTGGACAATTTCTGCTCTATTTGTGGGGAAGTCACATTTGCCAACCAGACGAGAAGTATCACTTCTCAAGTGAAGAAGACTTATCATCTTTACTTCAAATGCAAGGTTGGTGACCCCGCATCGATGCTGTGCTACCTGTCCAACACAGCTTTCACAGTGGTTCAATGGCAAAAGACTATCAATGCGTTTGCAGTCCCCACGGTGTGGAGAGAGCCAAGCAAACATAAAAGACTGTTACTGCTCTGTGATTCCTCCTCTTTCTGGTGGAATAATGAAGCACAAGAAGTCAGAATAGTCTACCCAAACATTCCATCTGCATTAAGACCAGTCCACATGGTGAGGGAATTCCTATTCCAGAACCTCCAACAGAATATTTTCTTGATTCATCTGATGAGGAGAAGGGTGAGCCAACCTGTTCTTCTTCTGTTCCATCAGCATGTATTAATACAGATTTTCACTGTGGTGCATCATCAACCCCACACAGACTAGCACAGGAATAACTAAATGGCCTGGTTCATGATTTGGAGTTACTCAAGAACAAGGCAGAACTGCTAGGATCAAGACTCCAACAAAGGAATCTTCTAGAAGAAGATGTCACAATCATTTTATAGCGAAAGCGCCAGCAGCAGTTGGAGCCTTTCTTCAGAAAGGAAAGTACTCTGATACTCTGTTACGATATTGAGGGCCTCATGAATGCCTTAAAAAACACTCATGACCCACAAGAATGGAGACTATTTCTAGACTTTTCGAAACTGAGTCTTAAGGCTGTGCTTTTGCACAATGGAAACTGTCTGTCATCTATTCCAGTAGTGCATGCTGTCCACATGAAAGAGATATATGATAACTTAAAGCAGCTACTGAATTCACTGAGTATAACAAGTACAGCTGGCACATCTTTGGTAATTTGAAGCTGGTTGCCCTTTTCATGGGACTGCAGCAGGGATATACAAAATACATGTATTTCTTATGTGAGTGGGATAGCCTAATAAGTGAATTGCACTAGCAGAAGGAATGGATTCACAGACAAAATGCAGCAGTTGGAGAGAAGAATATCCAGCACCCAGCTCTGGTCAAGGCTCCCAAAATCCTGCTATCACCCCTTCACATCAAACTAGGTTTGATGAAGAATTCCATGAAAGCCATGGACCAGACCTCGCCAGCTTTCCGATACCTGCATGAAAAATTTCCTCGACTCAGTGAAGCAAGGATTAAAGAGGGAGATTTTGTGGGTCCTTAATTTGAGTGCTCTTCAAAGATGACCAGTTCAACAACTTGCTGCAGGGTGATGTGAAACAAGCATAGAATGCTTTTCGCCTAGTGTCTACAAACTTTCTTGGGAATGTTGGGGCAGAAAACTACAAGGAACTAGTAGAAGACATGCTGATGCAGTGTCAGAAACTTGGCTGCACTATTTCTCTAAAGATCCACTTCCTTCATCCCCATCTGGATTTCTTCCCTGAAAACTGGTATGGCAAGTGATGGACATGGCAAACGTTTTCATCAAGCTATCGCATCAACAGAACAAAGATGCCAGGGAAAATGGTTCACTACAATGCTGGTTGACTACTGATGGACACTCCCCAGAGATGCTCCTGAACAGCTGTACAAGAGACAAGAGAAGAAATCTAAGAAGTAGTCTATGACTTGATTTTTTACAGGTATTAACTGTAGGCCTGTTACTATTGGCATTCATTTAGTGATGTAAACATCAATTTATTGCAGATTACAAAAAAAACTAGAGCCAAAATTAGAATTTGATTGTCATATTCATTTTGAGCACATACAAATTGATGGGAAATGACTGATTTTATTTCAGTAACATGACCTTTGCAAACATTTCTTGACCAGTGTAATATGTGCATTCTTCTCCCTTGCCCCACCCCCCAAAGAAGAATAGAATAAAGCCAACTAATAGGAGCTCAGATTTGATGACTCAGTAAACAATTAAAATTTTCTATGAAATTTTCCACCTCTTGATATCTTGAAACTTCTGTTTCTTCATAATGAAAAGAATGATAGTACATCTACTTCATATAAAGGAGTTTACAAAACTGAAGAGAATCCTGAAATTCTGCCCCCCTTGCAAAAATGCCTTTAACTAAATTGTTCTGCTTGCAGTAGCATCAGGTATGTTCTGTTCTGTTGTTAAAAATATACATATAGATTCACTCTATAATTTGCCACATTTTTAGACTAAATCCACAAATGACTGAGCAGTTCCACATATGCTTTGTGCCCTGTTGCTTAGGTAACTCTCATGACTTCCTAACCTTTTCTACACATTTATGTATATTAGACTCAAATATCAGATTGTGTGAAATTACAGTATAAATACTGATGCTACTATAAAATAAGTATCAAATGTCTTTTACTGAAATCATGGTGTGGTGTGGTATCTATATTCATACGGGTGTTGATGTATGATACTGAATTTTCACATGCAAATGATAATTCAGAAAGCAAACAGTAACTATATAGTATGTGTTGATTTGTACAGTAGACTTATTCCTAAGAAGTTGAATATAAGTCATTACAGATTTTTTCAGAACACTTAACAACTAAAAGTAAATTTTATCATTTCTTTAAAAACATAATTAAAAACCATACAAAGAAAGTTTTATTTATTTATTTATTTATTTTTATTGTTATTTATGTCTTTTACATTTTGTATTCCCCTTGGGCAGCCCACCACCAATTCACCCGTGATCCCTCTCCATGGTACCCTGTATTCTCCTCTCTTCCATTTTGTGCCCTTATCCTCCCCTCCCCCGACCCCCCCCCCCTACCGCTGAGTGTCTCTCTCCCACCCAGCCTCCCTATAGTCCTGTTATAAGTGAAACCATTCGATATTTTTCTTTTTCTTTCTGGCTTATTTCACTGAGTATGATTCCCTCTAATTCCATCCATGTCTCTGCAAATTGCGTGTGTTTATCTTCTTTCCATGCTGAATAGTACTCCATTGTGTATATGTACCACATCTTCTTGATCCAATCATCTATTTTTGGACATCTGGGTTGCTTCCATACCTTTGCTATTGTGAATAGTGCCGCAATGAACATACGGGTGCATGTATCCTTTCGGATTAGTGTTTTCGTGTCCTTTGGGTAAATTCCCAAAAGTGGGATTGCTGGGTCGTATGGGAGCTCCATGTTTAGCAATTTGAGGAATCTCCATACAGCTTTCCATAGTGATTGGACCAGTTCACATTCCCACCAGCAGTGTAGAAGAGTTCCTTTTTCTCCACATCCTTTCCAGCATTTGTTGTTGCTTGTATTTTTAATGTGTGCCATCCTCTCAGGTGTGAGGTGGTATCTCATAGTGGTTTTGATTTTCATTTCCTTGATTATAAGTGATGTTGAGCATTTTTTCATGTATCTGTTGGCCATTTGCTTTTCTTCTTTGGAGAAGTGCCTTTTGAGCTCTTCTGCCCATTTTTTGACTGGGTTGTTGGCTTTGTTTTTGTTGAGT
>PVIJ01008187.1:0-45276 GCA_004024925.1 Scalopus aquaticus
AGATCGATCGGCCTGCTCCTGGGGCTGCCGGTTGGTGAAACTGACTCGTGGGAGAAGTGACTTTCTAGCTCGTTCTCTCGTTCTCTGGTTGCAAGGCAGCCAGTGAAAGGCCGGGGGTGGGGGTTGGGGGGAATTCCAGGGCTTCATGGGAACCTGGCCCAGCACCATTCCTGAGTGGAAGGTCCAGGAGTCCCCAAGCGCAGTCTCCTCAATTCTGTGCCAGATGAGCCTGGAGGAGAGCTGCGAGCGGTGTGGGAGGGGCAACCCTTGGGGCCTGGGACTGGGGTCGTGACCTCAGGGAGGTCAGCAGGCCCTCCAGCCCCCCAACAAACCCCCTTCAGCAGCCACCCGGGACTTGCCCGCAGCCACAGGGCCCCTGCCCAGGGCTGTTGCCAGAGGCCCTGACCCGCTGCGGCTGCCCACACCCCCAACCTGTGGGCCTGAGCTGAGCCTGCTGCTCCCTGGGCTCCCAGGAGCCCCCCATGGCCTTGGGGAGTTGCCCCTGTTCCAGTCCTGACTGGTCCCTTCCCTGGCTGGACTCTGCAGGGGTGAGAGGTTCCTCTGGGAAAGCAAGGGGAGCATCTCGCCACCATCACACTCAGCGGACAGAAGCTGCGCAGTTGCAGGGCTTGGGGGGCGGGCGACCCTTCTGTGGGTCCTGGCTGGAGGTGGGAGGAGGGAGCAGGGCTGGCACTTCTCAGGCTCCCTGCCCACAGACCTTACTGTGTCAGAAGGCACCAGAGGGCTGCGCTGTGGAGCTGTCGGCAGCAAGCGGCAAGCGACTGCAAGTTCGAAGCCCAACCAGGGAGAGTCCCACATGGTGCGGCAGACCTCTCCTGCCTCTCCTGCTGCTCCCCTCAGCAGTGTATTTCTTTTGTTGTTGTTGTTGTTGTTGTTTTAAAGATTTATTTTTTATTTATATATACAAGCTGAGGTACAGGCCAGAGGTGTGGGGTGGCGAGAGGGTTCACCAGAGACGGAGCAGGTAGCAGAACAGGCAGATCAGAAATACACTGCTGAGGGGAGCAGCGGGCGAGGCAGGAGAGGTCTGCCGCACCATGTGGGATTCTCCCCGGCCGGGCATCGAACTTGCATGGCTGCTGCCAACAGCTCCACAGCGCAGCGCTTAACCTCTGCACCACCGGGGAGGCCCAGCAGTGTATTTCTGATCTGCCTGTTCTGCTCCCCACTCTGTCTCTGGTGAACCCTCTTGCCTCCCCACACCTCTGGCCCGTACCCCAGCTTGTATGTATAAATAAATAAATCTTAAAAAAAAAAAAAGAAGGCACCAGAGCTGCCACCTTCCGCGGGTGACCCAACAGGGCTGGGGGGTGGGTCCCAGGGTCCCAGGGCAGCGACTCCAGGGAAATGGACCCGTCTGTCCTCAGCAGCGAGGGGGTTGTGTGGCTGACAGTGTGGCAGCGCTCACCTTACCGATCCTTAGGTCAGTACAAGGGGCCAGCGAGGCAGGCATCACCCAGGGAGGGGAAAACTGGGGGGACACAAGTGGTCCCCCACACTCAATATTGTAGAGGGGCAAGCAGTTTCCTAATCTCATAAATAGGAAGGCCAGAGACAGAGAAGCTGCAGGGACCAGCTGGTCGCGGCCCCTTTGGGGATGCTGTCTAGGAAGGCATGATGTGGGGATGGTGGGAGCTGTCCCCCCAAACTCCCCAAGAAGACATGTCAATGAGAAGGAAAAAGGGAATGTAATTCTTTGTTTTTCAAAGATTCATTTATTTATGTATACAAGAGCTGGGGTGTGGTTGAGAGGTGCGGGGGGTGAGAGGACTCCCCAGAGACAGAGTGGGGAGCAGAACAGGCAGATCGACTGAAATACACTGCCAAGGGGAGCAGCGGGCGAGGTAGGAGAAGGCTACTGCGCCATGTGGGTCAGCTCCCTGCCCAGGGATCGAACTCTTGCTGCAGTGGCTGTTGTTAGCTTCATAGTGCTGAGACTTTAACCCTTTGAGGCACCAGGAGGGCCTGAAATGCAATTCTTTTTTAAGTTCAAAGCCATGAGAAGGCACAGTATTAATAATTTGGGAAACAGGTCATAATAAACATCCCAAGAGTTCACTTCCTACTCCCAGGATAGCTGACAGTCGGGCCTGGGACCCACCCACACTTCCAGAACCGAGAGCTAGCACATAGGTCCCTGCCAAAGAAAGCACCTCAGAACCCACACACAAGGAAGAGACTTCACACATAACCGCGAATCACCTCTAGTTTATTAAATATTGTAATAAACCAAAGACTGTCACGTTAACTGTTAATAATGAATTATTTGCAAGCTGCCTCTGAATACCATAAACCCATAAGAAAGAATATGGAAACATGCTTCCATATTCAGTTAATGCAAGCAACATACACAGCATAAATCACCTAAACTAGTTGTTTCATAAAATTTCTCTCTGGATACATATTGATAGATATAGTTTACAAAGCTGTAATCAATATGTATTTACAATTTCATTTTCTACTTTTCACTAAAGATTTCATTTACGCATTGCCATTTACTGGTATGTTCTCACAATATCTAGTGGCTAAAAATATTTCACGGTACTATTTTCCTGCTAGTGAGTTTTAGTTGTTACCCATTGTTTATTTTTATAAATAGTGCTGCTATGGTTTTTGGTATAGAATTGTTTCCATTTTGAGGTACAGTCTCCCAAAGTGAACCTAAGGGGCCCAAGGGTATAAAGTGCTCAGTACTTCATCACATATCCCATATTTCTGTAAGAATAAATCTATTTTTAGTACCACCAGTGATATATAAATAAAGATTTTCCCTTCAGGGCCTACCAGTTTTTTTTTTCCTTTTCTTTTTCTTCTTGTGCTTCTCTTCCTCCTCCTTCTTTTTATTGAACAGATATGCAATATTACATTCAAGAATTATTTTAATCTGTAGTTTTGAGGCTGAAAGGCGGGGAGAGCCTGTACTTTCAATGCTGCCTTAAAGCGTCTTCACCCTTGATAATGCACGTTTGAGCCCAAAGGGTGAAGCTTCTTTAAGACCCGGGCCACACAGGCTCAGCAGTGCCTCTGACTGGAAGGGCAGTGTGGCGCTTCAGGGCAGGCGGTTGGGAGCAGGTGCTAAACCACACCCCTCTTGGGCGTGTTGGCTTAAATTATTCAAAGCAAAAGTGATTTATTTATTTATTTATTTATTTTTTATAATATATATTTTTATTGTTATTTATGTCTTTTACATTTTGCATTCCCCTTGGGTAGCCCACCACCAATTCACCCGTGATCCATCTCCATGGTCCCTTGTGTTCTTTTCTTTTTTTTTTTTTCTTTTTTTTTTTTTATTGTTATTTGTGTCTTTTACATTTTCTATTCCCCTTGGGCAGCCCACCACCAATTCACCCGTGATCCATCTCCATGGTCCCCTGTATTCTCCTCTCTTCCATTTTCAAAGCAAAAGTGATTTAGTTAAAGAATCTAGATTGAAGGCTCAGGCCTGGGAACAGAGAACTTCCAGAGAGTTCTGGGAACACTGAACTTCTGAACTTCTGAACTTCTACCCAAACACTGAACTTCTCAGTGAGACGTACAGGGTCGTTGTCTTCACAAGGAGCCTGCACAAAACAATCAGCGTTGGGATCCAGTTGATGAATCTATTTGATGTGAACTTGGCATCAAGAAAAACAAAGAGGGGTGTGTTAAAATTCACCCCATCTAGCCAGAGGCTTATCTTCTGGAAACTGGGCATTTGAGCAATGGCACAACTCTCTGAGTGGACATTCTTTGAAGTTACTCTGGAGACAACAGTTTCCAAATGCTGCAATCTGACCCTTGGCTGTGCCCCTTGGTTGGCACCAGGGAGAGGGGCACCCACTTCATTGTCAGCCTGGTTAACAGCAATGTTCATTAGTGGGGTGTTGGGAGCTGCCGGCCCCCACAGCTTTACCATTGCTCTCCCCAAGCTGTCTCCTTACTCTGCTTGCTGGTCTAAGTTTGGCAATCATGCACCCCAAATTTGCTGACACTTCAAAGGTTTGATTCCGTTGGCCCCCTAAAGTGCACCCATTCTTTTCTGACGCTGTGTCCCAGATTTGAATTGGGAAAATGTGATGACTACTATTTTGGAGGACTGGGGTGCTCTGCTCTGCTAGAATGCAGCTTATTAAGTGTAACAACAGTGTCTTCATCATTCCAAACCCATCATCCCTTTCCTTCTACCTACCCATCCTTTCATTCTAAAATTGGTTCTTCTTGCTCTCTCATCCCTTAGAGAGCTGCTATTCTTTGAAAATATGGATCCTAAAATAGCACTCATCTCTTTTCTCCTTTCCAAGCTCTGTGTATGTGTGTGAGAGAAAATGGGTTCAGAAAATATAATTTTCCTTAATGTTTTATATGCAGCAATATAGAAACTAAAGGCAATGATATATCCAGTAAGCAATGTTTATCAAATTAATTCTTCTGAGTAATTCATTGTGTGGCTGACAGCTGAGTGGTATTTGAATGTCACAAATTTCACTGCTTTCCGCTGAGCATACAAATTAAAGTTGGCATGGCCAATGAAAGATATTAGCTGTAGGTGTCAATCATATAAGGAGCTTGCAGTACAGTGCTATGAATCCATTGCTTCAATAAATATTATAAAGGTGAAAAATAATAAACATGCTTTTAGGAATCACATAGAAGCAAGCATAGCCAGGCAAGTCCTCCAGGGTATCAGGAGAATTCTGCCAAAGCTTTGATTCCAAATTCTTCACATTCCACCGGCTTTCTTACAACCCCAACACTTAGCATTTTCTTCCAAATTCCTCCTCCTAGTAAAATTCTCCAGGAGCCAATCTTGTGAATTGGCAGAGTCTCCAGCATGCATGGATACTAAGGTGCTTCCACCCCACCCCCCCCCACCACCTAGTCAGTAGCTTCAAATACGATTTTCGCTGCAGATGGAAATGTCTGGGTGGGATGAGAAGGGCTGAAGCGGGTATCTTAGCATTTTTAAAGAGGTGTCTCTGCCCTAGCAGGATTTGTCTTTCAGTCCCCATTAGGGTTTTTAATTCCCCACCAAAGAACTTGAGCCACAGAATTTCAAGGCAAATGAAGAAGCACCCTTTGAGAGGTAAATGTCATCTGGCTCCTCAAAGGTCCCTCAGGCCCCGTCAGAAAAGGCAAGTCAGGAGCACACTCAGGTTGCAGGATGGAGGTGGGGCATATGGACCAAGAAGTCCCAACAGTGTCTACCCAGAGGCTGGCCCTATTGAGACCCAGCTGGACACTGGGGTCTGGCACGAACAAGAAAAGATTGGCCTCTTGACAGCAGGAAGGGCTCCCAGCTGAGACCCGGCTTCAAGGCTGGGCCAGATGGCCTCTCAGAGCAAGTGGCAAGGGCTGAGTGAAATGAAAAGCATGGTTCTGGGCCGGGCCTGGGTGAAGACAAGAGAATCTCTGTGGGGGACCCTGGGTCCCCCATACCGTTCATGTGTTCACAAGCACTTGTGAGAGCTCGTCTCGTGGCTGAACACTTTCTAGGGGCTAAGAGCACAGCCTCCAGAGAGAGAAAGAGCCAGTCCTGCTCGGGTAGAATGTTCTATTGGGGGCAGGGTGGAGTCAGTAGGAAGAGTCGAGTTAAGAGCAAAGGCTAACATTTATAACTCAGCCCTGGAGCCTGCACCTGGCCTAGTGACTTCATTCTAAACCTGCCACTGTATTAGTGTCCTGCCTTCACCGTAATTGGCTCAGCAATGACATGAGACTTGTTCGGGGGACAAAGAGCTTGGGGACTCTGCTGGGAAAACTGGGAAGAAGCCTGAGAGGGTATGTAAGGGCAGGAAAACACCAGGAAGCACAGGTTCTCTATAAAGCTGCACAGATGGGTCAAAAGGAGGAGTTCCGGAGCCCTCGGTGGCTTTTTAGGCTTATTATTGGTTTCTTGTAGGGAGGCAACCAGGTACAGGGCAGGTAATGGGGCCGGGGGGCCGGGAGGCTGGCAGGTGTCCCAGCCCCTGGTAAATCTTCACCACTGTCTTAGGCTCTCTGGCAGCGTCTCGTGGCCTCTCTGCTGCACCTCGGACTGTGCAAGCGTGATCCTCAGGAAAGGGGAGTGTCCCAGGACCCCACCCCCATCTCAAGCCAGAGAGATCCAAGACACCTAGGACTACGAATCCCAGAATGCCATCATCACTGAAGGAAGGATGCTGAGGACTGAGGGTGGAGTTAAGCAAGGGTTTTGGGGATTTAAAAAGCAGACATGTGAGCTTTGGGGGGGCTATTGCTCGTGGTTGCGATGGCCAGGTTTTTGGAGGGCACCATTGAGGTTCCAGCTCAGCGGAAATGGTAGGACGCATTCACCAATTTATTCTTTATCTTTTTCCCTTCTCTTTTTGTAAATAAACCCTTTTTATTAATTTTATTGTGTGTTCTGCAGTTGAGTCTTATAAGTCCCTTTTAAGCGCACGGGTGAGAACCCAGATAGGCACCCCATTTATATCAGGGCTGCCCTGTAACAGTTTCTCTACTCCATGCTGTAGTCTCTGCTGCTTGCCGCTACTGCTGCTGCTTCCTCTGCTTATATGCCCAGTCTCTGGCCCAGGTGCGCCCACTCACGCAGGCCCACACCCCACTCCAGGTGCCGCCATCAGGCATGCGCGTAGGCCTGCAGAGGTCCATCATTGAGGGGAGGGTGGAAAAAACCAATAATTCTCATTTACCCTACAGGATACTTGACCTTTGTGTTCGTGGCAGCATGTTCTGCAATAACCAAATGACGGGAACACCCAAGGGCCCTTCGCTTCTGAATGGATAAAGAAAATGCAACTTGTCCACACAATGGAAGGTTACTGCATCTTCACAGGGAAGGACGTTCTGACAACAGCTACCACATGAAGAAACCTGGGCATTATGCTCAGTGAAATAAACCAGTTACACAGAAAAAATAAAATTGTAAAGGGGAAAAGTAAACAAGAAAATAAACCAGCCATGAAAGGGCAGGTTGCGTGTGTTGCCACTTATACGTGTTAGAGTCATCAAATTCAGAGAGACAGAACGTGCAACAGGGGTTACCAGGATGGGGTGGGAGAAAAGGGACGCGCTTCAGGGAAGTCGAGTTTCAGATCTGCAAGGGGAAAAAGTCCTGGATATCCCTGTACAACAATGTGAATATACTTAACACGACTGAGCTGCAGACTTAAAAATAGTTGGTAAATTTGATTTCATGTTGTGTGGATGTGTTGATGCCACAAATAAGAAAACAAGTAAAGGGGTGGGGGCGGGAGGGAAGGACATTCTGCTACATACTACAACAGATGAACTTGGAAAACATTGTGCTCGTTGCAGTAAGTCAGACAGCAAAGGGCAAGTGCTGGATGATTCCATTCACCTGAAGTACCTAGAGTAGTCAAATTCAAAGTCGGATGGGCTTGCCAGGAGCTGGGAGAAATGGGGAGTGGGGAGTCAACCTCCACTGGCGCTGAGTTTCCATTTGTGGGGAGACTGTTCTGATGGTGGCGGTGAAGACTGCTTAGGAAGTGACTGTACTCAGTGCCACCATACTGGCTGCTTAAAAATCAGTAAATGACCACTTTATGTCCTGCGTATCTTACCACCCACTCTAAGTGCCTTTTTTTTTTTTTTAAGATTTATTTATTTATGTGTACAAGAGCTGGGGTGTAGGCCAGAGCTGTGGGGAGGTGGGGGGGGCGGCGGGGAGGAAGAGGATTCACCAGAGACAGATTGGGGAGCAGAACAGAGAGATCGACTGAAATACACTGCTGAGGGGAGCAGCGGACAAGACAGGAGAGGTCTGCTGCGCCCTGTGGGAAGCTCCCTGGCCGGGGATTGAACTCATGCTGGAGTGGATGCAGATAGCTTCCTAGTGCTGAGACAACCGGTTACGCCACCAGGGAGGCCCACAGTCTAAGTGCTTTTAAGCACATAACATAGCAGGAGTCTTCATAAACTGGGGACTCCTTCCCAAGTGATCTCCAGCTAGCACGGCGACTCCTTGAAGTTTGGGAAAATCCGAAAGAATAGACTAGCATGTTCTCAAGGGATGAAGCAAGTCAGGGAAGCAGCAGCAGGGGGAGACTGAGGTCGGCCCATCCCAGGAGGTGGGCCCGGGCCAGGGCGGAGCATCTCTAGGAGAGCTTGTTAAACATCTCCCGGCAGTTCTAACACGTGTCCGGCTCTGCGGCTGCGGAGGGGGGTGGGGGGGGGTCCTGCTGTGGAGAAGCACTGACCTGGCCAAAGCTCGCTAGATTATGGAAACCATTGTCCAGGAGCTCGGAAATACTAATACGAAGTTTCCCGTGGAAGCCTGGGGCCTCTGACATTTGTGCCCTTTAAAGCTTCCCCGGCGGATTCTGAGGCAGCAGGTTCTCATCCCCACAGTAAGGGACGCTGCCTTGAGCTTGCAGCCCAGTGGTTCTCAAAGAGTGGTCCCTGGACCAGCAGAAGCAACACCCAGGTGCTAATTGAAGATCCAAATTTTCAGCTCCCCATCTCGGCCTGTCCTACTGACTCCGACCCTCCAGGGTGGGGCTCAGACCCGTGTTTAACAAGCACTTTGGTTCAGATTCACACTAAAATCTGAGGCACGCTGGCTCAATCTATGAACAACTTCTTTGCTGACGTGCTGATGGCTGACCGGTGTCTCTGGGAGATCAATGTGTAGTTTCCCCAGGCAAGTGACCTGTCACTAGAGAAAGGAACTGGCTTTTTTGTTGGTTTTTCTTTGTGTGTGTGTTGACCTGGAAATGTGGTTTGTACATTATAGGAGGTGGAAAAGTAAATGAAGAGGATTAGAAATACTCAGGTACCAGAGGCCACACCTGAGATAATTCACAGAAATTTCAAGGAGGCAAAGTTTGGTTCCGTAAAAGGAAAAGTTTTCTTTTTTTTTTTTTAAAGATTTATTTATTTATGCATACAAGCAATTTATTACAATTTATTACAATTTATTGTAATTTTTTACAATTTAATACAATTTATTCATGCATACAAGGGTGTAGGTCAAAGGTGTGGGTGGTGAGAGGATTCACCAGAGACAGAGTAGGGAGAAGAACAGGCAGATCGACTGAAGTACACTGCTGAGGGGAGCACGGGCGAGGCAGGAGAGGTCTGCTGCGCCATGTGGGAATCTCCCCAGGTTGGTATCGAACTCATGCTGCAGTGGCTCTGGATAGCTCCACAGTGCTGCGCCTAACTCACTGTGCCACCAGGGCAGCCCAGGGAAAGTTTTCTTATGGTTGGTACAGCTTTTAAATTCCTCTGGCCCTAGGAAAGGGTGTCCTGGTAGGCAGTGACGGCACTACCATTATCAGAAGCATGCCATCTGGATTCCTTAAGGAAATCTGGGAATGAACTAGATGGGCCTGCTGAACAGTGTGGGAGTCAGCTGGCCTTGCTAGACATAAGTTCTGAAATTCCACCCACCAAGGTTCTGATTTGGCACAGCTGTCTGAGACTCTGGACCTGTGCTGGTTCTCAGGTGATTTTTGAGGTACCAGGTCTGAGAATTACCAAACCAGATAAATTCGCTGCCTCTTTCCAGTTCTACAACTATATGAATGAGGATGGAAAACTTAGCTTTTTTTTTTTTCTTTTTAAAGGTTTATTTATTTATGCATACAAGCTGGGGTGCAGGCCAGAGGCATGGGGTGGCAAGAAGGTTCACCAGAGACAGAGCAGGTAGTAGAACAGGCAGATCATCAGAAATACACTGCTGAGGGGAGCAGCGGGCGAGGAAGGAGAGGTCCTCCGCACCATGTGGGAATCTCCCTGGCCGGGTGTTGAACTCGCATCGCTGCTGCCAAACGCTCCACAGCGAAGCGCTTAACCGCTGCACCACCAGGGAGGCCCAGAAAGCTTAGCTTTTGAAGGTTGGAAAATGAGAAGCAATTAAGGAGTTTACCCCTCCAGATAAGTTTACATTAAAGAGTAATACGTACGAGCGGCAGTGTTTAGAGCGCTGCTAAGGGCATGGGAGGAATGGAGTTTCTTCAACTGCAGCAGAAGGGTTTGGTTCAAAGAAGGATTTCTTGGCCATGAGGATTATTAAACTAAGGATGCCCTAAAAGAGTTGATTGCAGAAGTCTTCTCTAGAGATTTCTCAAATGAGGATGACATCTCATCTGTCTGGAACTCTGCTGGGGAATGATTTTAAAGCTGCTTCCAGCCTGATGCTGTGATTCTGATTTACACGACAGGGTGGAAATGAACACAGCCTGCTTCCCTCATGTGCACAGAAGGCCTGCTGTGGGGACCCTCTCCCCACCCCCTGCCCCCCCGCTGGTTTGCTAATAAAGCAGACTCAGCAAGAGAAGCCGGAGTATTCACACTCAAGGAACACCTGGTTGGAACAGGAGACACTCCAGTTTCTTATCGCCCAGTCACCCAATCCCCTGTGGATGATTTCAGAGGCTTCAGCTTTTGCCTGAGTATCTGTCACCTGGGCACCATATCTCTAGTAGAGGAAAGGAAGACAGAAACTTCGACCTGACAGTATCTTTTCCTGTGGTTCTGATTTTGAGATACAATGGCCTTAGACAGCAAGGTCAAAGTTGCTGAAAAGGGAAAATCTTAAAGTAAAAACGGAGACAGGAAGGAAGCTCTGAATAAATACAGATAAGAATAGAAGCTGCAGAAGGCAGGCTCCACCCTGGGTGGTAGTGAGGCCCTGCCTGAAGCCAGGGCAGGGACGGGCCAGGGGGGAGCCCGGAGCGGGGCCAGGCCCCGCGGGGACACAGCCTCGCCGTGTTCAAGGCTCTGAAGTATTTCTGCTTCAGGGCAGAGGGGCCTAGGGAAACCCTGGTATGTTTTCAGTTACAGGCAAGACCCAAACTGACGTTGAGCTTGTGAAAACCCTTCCACGGGGTCCAGAGGCCCCGAAGTCACCCTGAGCCGAGGAGCTGCTCCGTGGTTTCAAGCACCGGCCCTGGCGTCAGACGACACGGATAGTCAGAGGACGTGGATGAAAACCTTCCTCTACAATGTGATCACTTTTCACTTGTTTATTTAAATTATGTTTAGTGGGGTCTAATGCTGACTGACAACACTGAATAGGATTCAGGGGTGTAAGTTCACACCTCTTCAGTTCACATGGTCCATCACAGTCCACTGGGCGCCCTCCCCACTAGCGGTCCAAGCTTTCAAGGGTTTGGTTTTAGTGGACAAACTTTTTGTTTTTTAAAGAATTATTTATTTTTGGGCCTCCCTGGTGGCGCAGCGGTTGAGCACTACTTTGTGGAGCTGTCGGAAGCGAGCGATGCAAGTTCAACGCCCAGCCGGGGAGAATCCCACATGGTGCAGCAGACCTCTCCTGCCTCGCCCGCTGCTCCCCTCAGCAGTGTGTTTCTGATCTGCCTGTTCTGCTCCCCACTCTGTCTCTGGTGAACCCTCTCGCCGCCCCACGCCTCTGGCCTGTACCCCAGCTTGTATGTATAAATAAATATTTAAAAAAAAAAAAAGAATTATTTATTTATGCATACAAGCTGGGGTACAGGCCAGAGGCATGGGGCGGCGAGAGGTTTCACCAGAGACAGAGCGGGGAGCAGAACAGGCAGATCAGAAATACACTGCTGAGGGGAGCAGCGGGCGAGGAAGGAGAGGTCTGCTGCGCCATGTGGGTCAGCACCCTGGCCGGGGATAGCTCAATAGCTCTGGGAATTAGCCCCTGCGCCACCAGGAAGGCCCCTCTTCCTGAGTTATTGCTGCAATTTCATGGCATCATGATGAGCCCGGGGATGGCATTTGAGAAATGCTTGATAAATGTTAGTTTTTACTGTTTTTCTAAAGAAACGCACGGCTAAACTTGTATCCCTGTAGCAATGCCTCCCAATTGCCCGATGACACCTGGCACCAGTCTGGGACATTCCTTGGCAAAATTGGGAGAAATAAAGACAGCGTCACATGTTGGCATTCGGTTGCCAATGACAGTTTCTTCCTCTCCTCTGAGAATGTACAATGTCCTTTGCTTTTGAAAATAATGAGCATAGATGGTACATTTAATTCTTTGCAGCTGTAAGTTAGTCCTTGGTTTTTTCCTCTGGCCCTTGAAATCCAGCAGTCTGGGGACTGTTCTTCTAACAGGAGGCGGGGGTGGGTGGGCAGGCAATCCATCCATGAGGGTACCTCATGCAAGTCTCCCCTACTTCCCATACCCCCACAGGCTTCTCTTCCTGCTTCACACAGTTGTCATTTTTTTGTTGTTCCTTGGCCAATTTCCCCTCTTTTTGAGTACATCTCTAAGCTTATTCTTTATATGACTTTTACTCTAGCCTTTGAAGGGGAGTACAATGTTACCCCTCCCTGAAAAAAAATAAGCCACTTTAACACAGGGATTACTCTGAGCTGATGGCAAATGAGAAGCAGCAGAGATAAAAAGCTCTCTGCCTCCCCCATTTACCAGGCATCAGGACTTATATTTGTAAAGGAACCCCCTCTCCCGACCCCCTGTATCCCCTCCTGCCCTCAGACCCTCATCCAGCTACACCAGAGGGAGCAAGGTAACGCCTTGACTACCTGGCCCTCATCATCCTCTCCATCCCTCATACATTCACCTTCCCACTTGGCCACCCAGAAACTCAAAGTCTGGGCACTCTTTTCTTTCATTAAGATTCTGGGTGAGCCCAAGTTCTAAATACCCCTTGACGTGGGTGTTGGCTTTTCCTTGTCAACCTGTCCTCTGTCCATTTAATTTACAGGGTCCCAGCCAGTGAAGCTAGAGGGTAAAGGACAAAGCTAATTCTTCTTCTCCTAGACCCTTTAGGCTATTTTCATCTCTTTTGGACACTCTCCTCCCCCTCGCACACTTATACCTGTTTCTGGTTTTGCTGGTGCCTTCTGCTAGCACAGGTGTTATGTTCCCTCCCGCCCTGTGCTAGTGGGGTCACCAAGCAGACAGAGGTCTGTGCTGAGAACAGAACAGAGGTGGTATTCCAGCTCGATCTTCCCACCTCCAGGGTGCGAGGTGTCCCTCACTGAGACACCCCATTCTCTCCAGAGGATGGAGCACAGGCACCACGCTGGGCAGGGAATCAGTGGAAGAGAGGTCAGCTCTGCGTAGGCGCGAGGGCCACAGCCCAGGTGCAGGTACAAACTCATCAAATCTAGGCTGTAACCAGTTTTCTTGAAATCTGAGGGCCAGACTTGTCTTCCCTTTGGTTACAGGAGCCAGCTCAGCCAACGAGTCCTGGTTTGCAGGGCCTTTCCTGGTTTTTTTTTGTTGTTTGTTTTGTTTTAAGATTTATTTATTTATGCATAAAAGTATTGGGTGTAGGCCAGAGGTATGGGGTGGTGAGAGGATTCACCAGAGGCAGAGTGGGGAGCAGAACAGGCAGATTGACTGAAATACACTGCTGAGGGGAGCAGTGGGCAAGACAGGAGAGGTCTGCTGCGCCATGTGGGAAGCTCCCTGGCCAGGGATCAAACTCGTGCTGCAGTGGCTGCTGAGAGCTTCACAGTGCTGAGACCTAATCCTAACCCACTGGGCCACCAGGGAGGCCCCCTTTCCTGGTTTTAACATTGAAAGTCCCATGTCCTGGGAAGCCCCCCCAGGCACATGGGGACCCCCTTGACCAATTCTCTCCCATAATTTTGTCAAACCTTGGGCACAGATTAGTCTAAGTTCAGAGAATGGAACCATGGAGAAGACGTCAAAGGCGCTGGAGTCATTTAACCCAGAGAGACAGAGGTGGTGTGTGGGGCGGTGGAGGGGCTGCTATTTCGGTGACACTGGGTGTGCCCTCGGGTGTCCCAGATGCTGTCCATCCCGCCTGAGCTCAGAGGGGAAATGGGTGTGAGTGGAGCCGAACTTACTCACAACGCCGAACTTCCTGAGGGTGAGTATTCTTAGACTCTAGAACGAGTTTCTAAGACAAATTGGTATTGTCCTTGGCGGTCTTCAGCTCCATAAATAAGAGCTTTACGAGTTTAGGTGTGGCCCAAAAACTCAGAAGATGGACAAAGCACATTTTCAAGATTCTTTCCAGTGCTAGGATTCTGTTTGCATCTGCCCATTTGTTATGGCTCTGATAGTGTTTTATGTCCTCCTTCGCTTGTAGTTAAACCTTAGGATCGCCAGGGAAAAGGGCTTTGATTATAGTCTCCTGGGGAAGTCAGGCTTCCCCAAAGTAGGATGGAGAGGAAAGACTAGCATTTTTGTTTTTCCCTAAGGATGCTTAAATTTAGGAAAGGTTATTTATTGGTCAAACAGTTTCAAGAGAGCAATATTAAAATTTTTAAATAGGGAGAAAAATTCCCTGTGACCTGTCATTCCAACAGGCAACATGGCCCATCTCTCTACCCCCCACTATCCTGACACTCCCCAAAGAGCCTATTTCCTGTCTCTCCTGGCCTCCAGCCTCTACCCACACAGATTCTTCCATGACACCAACTGGGTCTTATTGAGTGATTAAAATAAAACAAAACAAACTTAAAAAAAATCCTATGTTGCTGAGTTATTTCCAATTTTATAAACAGGGAGAAAAATTCACCTGTTTTGAAATTTGAAAAATCAGTTCATGCTCCGTCATGGAATTGTCTCACATTCTGGGCAATCCAAGCCATCTGGTAAATGGCTGTGGGTAAAAGCGATGGGGCTTGGGCTTGGTAATGGGTTCTTGTCATTTTGAGAATGTTCTCCCTTCATGCCAAAGTTCCGTTGGTTGGAAACTGAGCACCACCTGCACGAAACATGAGCCTCTCTTCCTACAACGCCGTGAAGCTGTTACCAATCATGCCTTCCGGGCCACCAGTCGTGAGGTCAAAAGCTGATGACAAAAACTCCTTGGCTGCTCTACAGCTAATCAGTTTCTCCCAAGAGCTCACTGGTATATTAGACAGGATTCTCCAGAGAAACAGAATCTAGAGGATGTGTACATAGGAGGACAAAGATCTGTTTTCAGGAATTGACTGGCAAATCTCAATCTTCAGTGTGGGCTCTCAGGCAGCAGAGCCACTGTTGAAGATCAAAGCTAGAGAATTCCTTGTTCAGGGAGGGGAATCTCTGTCTAGTCTGACTTCATCTGATTAGATGAGGCCCACCCCCTTTATGGAGAGCAGTCTTCTGTGTTTAGGGCCCAGCACTTTAAATGTTATAATCTCACTAAAGAACACTCACACAATGTCCAGAATAATGTCTGACCAAATATCTGGGTCCTGAGGTACAGCTACACTGACACAAACTATTCACCAGGATTCTGTCTACCCATGTGCTGAATTAAGTCCCTCATCCCAGCCTACCACACTCACACCTCGAACCTCAGGGTGGGTTACTCCATGGAAGAAAAAGGTAGAGAAGGATCTCTATTCCACATACTCAAATGACCATGAAAAACTTAATGAGGCGATCTTTTCCAGGTGAGAATCTGAACTAGTTTTGGTTTTACCTTCAGATGTAAACTAGGTGAATAAAGTGTGGTCTAGAGTGGTGCAAAGTACACGATCCTGCATCATGTGGATTTCATATTTAAAGAAGGAGAATCCCACATGGTGCAGCAGACCTCTCCTGCCTCGCCCGCTGCTCCCCTCAGCAGTGTACTTCTGATCTGCCTGTTCTGCTCCCCACTCTGTCTCTGGTGGACCCTCTCGCCGCCCCACGCCTCTGGCCTGTACCCCAGCTTGTATGTATAAATAAAATTAAAAAAAAATCTCTTTAAAGAAGGGTTGTCACAAAGCAGCAACAGTTGAAGACAGAATGAGCTGCAGAAACCTAACCCAGGGACGAGGGAGGGGACCTTGAGCCTTATGACAGGTGCCTTTCATCTTGCTCCAGTCCCCCCAGCATCCATCCATCTAGAGTGACTGGCTAAGAGTGAGATTAGTGGAACCACACAGTGTGGCTACAGCCAGGAGCTCACTCTGCACTGTGTATTCTATTTCGTAAGAGGGGCTCTTCCTTTTGCTTACTTTTTAAACTTCACTTTCTACATTGCAGCTTCATCTGTGAAAGTCACACAATAGTTACACATATTCGACTAATTTTCTGCCTTTGTTTTATTTGACCATAGTCCCTGAATTGTTTGTCCCTAATGTTATTTTCCTCTGCCATACAGCATTCTGGGTTTAATTTTTTAAAAGATTTATTTATTTATGCATTACAAGAGCTGGGGTATAGGCCAGAGGTACGGGGAGTGAGAGGATTTACCAGAGACAGAGTTGGGAGCAGAACAGGCTGATTGACTAAAATACACAGCTGAGGGGAGCAGCAGGAGAGACAGGAGAGGTCTGCTGCGCCATGTGGGAATCTCCCCAGCTGGGGGATCGAACTCATGCTGCAGTGACTGGCGATAGCTTTATAGTGCTGAGACTTAACCCCTTGCACCACCAGGGAGACCCCAGCATTTTGTGTTTTAACGAGTATTCTTTCAACTCACATTTAGATACAGATGTAGACATTGTAGTATAGAAACAGGTAGACATAGATAACATATGAGAATAGATATGAGTATAGATATATGATAGACTTTAGTTTTCACAATAGATGTTGTGCTGTTCACCTCATTCTACTTCTTTTTCTTTTTTTTTAAAGATTTATTTTATTTTTTATTTTTGCATACAAGTTGGAGTGCAGGCCAGAGGTGGGGGGGGGATTCACCAGAGACAGAGTGGGGAGCTGAATAGGTGGATCTACTGAAGTACTCTGCTGAGGGGAGCAGCAGGCGAGGCAGGAGAGGTCTGCTGTGCCATGTGAGATTCTCCCCTGCCGGGCATCAAACTTGTGCAGTAGCCACTGACAGCTTCACAGCGCTGCGCTTAACCCGTTGCTCCACCAGGGAGCAACTTATTTTTCCTCTACTTATTTTTCTCACTCAAACATGATGTTTTTGAGATCTAACCCTATTGCTGTAAGAAAATCTTACTCCTTTTCATGGCTGTTTAGATTGGCCAAAGTACCTATGTGCCACAGGTTACTTACCTCATTCCCACTGACAGACACTTAGATTGTTTACAACTGTTTACACTGACAAACATACTGACCTAAGTTTCTTTGTGCCTCTGTTCCTTTTTCTAGGGGATCACCCAGTAACAGCATTTCTGGGTCACACAAAGAATCTTCATTACATGTTTCCATGAACTACTGCCCTGTTGACTTCCCAAAATGGTGGCTGCACATGGTTTCCACCCAGTGAGTGCCAGGAGAAGCTCCATTCCCCACTTCCTCGCCACACTTGCTGTTAAACAATCTTTTATTTCTAGCCAGTCTAGTGGTTGTAAGATGCATCCTATTTTTGCCACAACTTGCCTTTGTCTGGTTAACTAATGAGTTTGAAAGTCTCCTCCTATATATTTATTGGCCATTCTGGTTTGTCTTCTGTGAGTTTCTTACTCATATTTCCACTCATTTTTCTATTTTTTTTTTTTTTGGCTGATTTAAAAGGTTCCTTAGCTATCCCAGATTTTAATTATTTGTCCTGGTTTTGCAGTGTCTTCACGCATCTCTCTTGACTATTACCTTTGTCTAGTGTGTCTGGTTTTAAAGAGAAAGCTATACTTTTGATGTCGTTAAATCCATCCATTTTTTCCTTTGAAGTTTGTATTTTTTCGTCCCCACTGGAATCAATTAGCTTGCGCTGTATAACAAGATGACTGAAGTTAGCAAAGATAAATTGTTGTGGGTTGGTGGGGTGGTTCTTTTGGCCTGGGCCTGCCTCCAGGGGCTGGATGTCAGAGGTGGCAACATTGTGGGGCCTCCTCTGGGATACTGGACCTCTCACTCCGCAGGGCCTCTCATTCCCCAGGAGGCTGGCCCAGCTTCACAGAGTCTCAGGGTCTCCAGCAGCAGAAGCCCTGGTGGACAGTTCTTTTCAAGTCTCTGCTTATTCATATTGTGAATGCCCAGTGGGTTGATGTAAGTCACAGGATATAAGTCACACATTCAAAAAGTGCAGAGGGAAAAGGGTCATCCCACCTCCTGATGGGAGGGGCTGAAGCGTGTGTTTATTTATAGATACTATTTTTAAGGCCAGGTTTAGGTTCACACTTATATGAGGGGAAGGTGTAGAGATTTCCCATACACCCCGTGCTCCCACACATGGACAGCTTCCCCCACTGTCAACACCCACCTCTAGAGTGGGCCGTTTGTTACAATCAGTGAACTTTAGTTGACGCATCAGTATCACCCAGACTCCACAGTTAGCATTAGGATTCGCTCTGGTGTTGTATATTCTATGTGACCTTCATTGTAAGTTTGTACAGTTTTTTCACTTCTCTAAAAATCCCTTGGTTCCATTACTGTTTTTTCCCCAATCTCCCTTGCCATTCCAAGTTCATAGAAGTATTCTCCTATATTTCCTGTTAGTAGTTTGATAGTCCTAAAATGACTCCATGTTTGTTTCTTTATATTGTGATTTTAATTAAATTATTTAAATTTTAAATACTTCATTTATAATCATATAAATAATAATTATACTTATTCTATAATACATTAATATTCTATATTAATTACATATATAACTATATATGTAATTCAATTATATATAAATTAATATGATATTTATTACATATAATTATTAAAAATAAATTTTTATTTAAATCAAATTTTTCCACAGTGAACCACATTTTCCAATATATAGAATTTCTTTTTCTTTTCTTTTTTTTTTTTTTACCTCTGTTTTATCTTATACCAATTTCCCTTACCTGGTTCTGTTTCAAAACTTTCTGTTCTGTTTCTTGGTCTCTTCATAGGTTATGCTTTGTCATAGGAGCTACCGTCTGGCAGAGCGAGTCCTTCCTTGCTTTTCTTAGCATCCTCTTGGCTATTTGGGGCATCTGTTCTATTTTATACATTTGAGAATTAACTTTTCTGGTGAAAAGTTACCTTGGTGAATAAGTGACAGGGCTCTAAGCGAAGCCATGTTGACTCTGGTTAAAATATCATATTGTAGGCTTAGCAGTTTTCTGAGACTAGAGCTTTAGCATCCTCACATCCTTCAAGGGTATGGTCATGATGGAGGTGAAGGGTCAGTTAAGGACCCTACTGTGGTCACCACTTCACAACAGACACATGTGCCAAAGCATCTCTGTATAACTTAAATATATCATTCATCTAAATAAATAAACGCACTTAGGTAATGTTATGGGTCAGTTATAGCCATAAAGGGAAAAAATCACCCATAGATTTTTTTAAATGATTTTTTTATTTAGTTATGCATACAAGAGCTGGGGTGTAGGGCAGAGATGTCGGGGGATGGTAAAAGGATTCACCAGAGACAGAGTGGGGAGCAGAACAGGCAGATCTACTGAAATACACTGCTGAGGGGAGCAGCGGGCGAGACAGGAGAGGTCTGTTGCGCCATGTGGGAAGCTCCCTGGCTGGGGATCAAACTCGTGCTGCAGTGGCTGCCATAGCTTCATAGTGCTGAGACTTAACCCCCTGCATCACCCAGATGCCCTCACCCATAGATTTTGATTAAAATATCATTGATTTAGAAATTTAGAAAAATTCACATCTATTTTGTGCAAAATTGGTCCCGTCATATACACGGTCAGATCTCTGCTTATGTAGATGTTCTTTTATATTCTTTATTAGAGTTCTTTTTTCCATAACATCATTTGATTGATTGATTATTTTTTTGTTTGTTGTTTTTTATTTGTTAGGTTAATACATAGATACTTTAGCATTTGGGTGATACTTTTCCAGCAATATCAATGTTGCTTCTCCTCCAACTCTGTGTTACCAGCCCCCAGTGGAGGAAGTGTGGTCTCATGGAATTGCTGAAGCAGAGCTAAGCTCAGAATCGAAGAAACAAGCCTGTTATCCAGGGTTATATCAATATTAACACTTGTGGTGACATCATCCCTTGTGCCTCTAAAGTGTATCAAATCATTCATTTCAAATGAAATCAGCCTGCTGAGGTAGTCACCCAAGAGATTTTAATGGATTTTTTTCTCTCCCAGTGAAGCAGTCGGTCAGCGCTCAGTAGAACACCCGAAGGCATAAGGTCACGAACTACCTCTCGAAATCTCCTTTATTTCCACAGCTCCCAAGCGTTAGAGAGGATTAATCACTCCACTGTAAAAGCTGAGTTCCGGAGAAGTTTCAAAAAACAGCCAGATGGGAGAGAGTTTATGGCACCCTAGCAACAAAAAACCAGAGGGGAGGAGAAAAGCATACAGTCCCATTGTCTGTACAATGCCTATAATTTTCCTTTGTTCTGGGGGATAAAAACTGAGACATGGAGGGTGAAATTTATATACCTGAATGTTCATAATGCTCGCTGCCAGGAATTGTCATCATTGGTTCAGAAAGAGATTAGAAGTGCTTGTCATTTTTGCATAGAGAAAGGAATAGAATGAGCCTTTTGAGAAACACATGTTTAAACAGCTTGCCAGTGTTTGTCTCATGGCTGTACTCAGGGGGTAGCAACATGATTACCTGGCCTCGGAGCAAATACCACATCCATTTTTTTTTGTTGTTGGTTATATCTTTTTGTGTTGATTTTTATTATATTGTAGACCTCTTTAGTGTTCATTTTAATATCTGGACCCATAGCCAGTGTTTCTGTGAAGGAGGAGACGTGAGATTGTAGAATATACCAGGGTCAGATGAAAGAGCCCACATCCTGCTTAGTTGAAGGCTGGCAGGAGTCATCTCTGGGCCTCAGTTTACCCATCTGACGCAGGAGGAGTTTGACGATCCCACCCATCCTCCGAACCTCTGCTATTAAGGATGTCTTCTTGAGTTCTTGGCCTTTGGAAACAACTCTTGAATTCTAGAAATAAAATAAAAAAACAGTGACTTCTTTAAAACCAGAGAGCAGCTCAGGGGGCACAGGATTCGCTGTGTTTTTATAATCTGCAAGGAACCGAAATCAGAAACTGTCAGGACGTGACAGCCAGGAGCAGAACCAACTTGGTACATCTTTCCAAATTCCACATTATTTCTTCCAGCAATTTCTTGAACTGCTATAAAAATTGGAATGGATGAGAATTTTGGTTTGTCAACAAGATAAAAGCCTCCTCGATAAAGAGAGTTATCTGCTTCTTTTCCAACTGAAAGGTGACTTAACCAGAAATTATGCTGAACATCTAAGGAATTAATCTGGATGAGTGAGCTCAGCCTGACATTAAGATGCTCCGATGCCCTTCTTAGCAATGATGCTGAAATAGCAACAGCTTTAGTTTGCTGAGGCAATAACAGCTGCCAAGGAAAAAAAGGAGAGAAACCAGAAAGTCAAAGCCATTCCAAAGGTACAAGATAGCAATTAAGAGGCTATTCTCTTGAAAGGCTTGTTTAAGCAATCAATCAACCCACATCTACTGACTACCTACTGATGAAGACATCACACCAGCATTTTCTGTCTACCAGAAGCTTCTGATTTAGTTACCAGCACCCATCCGCCGCCAGGGGCCTGCTGAGCTTTCGCGGATTGCACCCCTCCCTTCAGAGTGCCGCGGGGCGAAGGAAGGGGGCACGGGGAGGGCGGTTCCTAACCCCATCTTTAAGTCTCTGGACCTTTGGTTTTTCAGATGAACAAACAAACAAACAAAAAATATCCTCAGTGGCAGTGGGGCTAGTGAAACGTTTTTAGTGGAACAGGTTTATTTTTCCTTTCTGAGATTTACCTGAATGGTAAAACCAACCCTCCCGGGCAGAGTCAAATCGGTTCCAATTGTCCAGCCCAGCAAGACCAGAGCACCCACGCGGGACTCGGGCCCTCTGCGGCAGGCTAAGGCCATTTCCTGACCTTTGCTGGTGGGGAGGGCCGCCGACTGGACCCTGAACACTGCGCCTGCGGAGTAACCCCGCTGCTCCTGTTCTATCACCTCCGCTGTTTACAGCTCACTCTGCAGGTCGGGGGCATCCTGCTCTGCTGGCTTCCCCCACCTGGGGAATTGGTTTCACGCCCTGATGTGCATCTTGCTTCCCTGGGGGTGACATCACTGTGCTGGCTGCGCCTTGTCCGCCTCTCATCCAGAGGGAGCGGTGCTTCCCTCTTCATAATCAAAAGCTTTTGAAGGCACAGCGAATTGTCCTGCCTTTCACAGTGCACACAGTGCTGGGGGGTGGGGTGGGGCCTTGTTGGCGCCACTTCACGCTCAGCTCTGCAGGTGCTTCTGTCTTCTTTGGGGGCGAGACATTCAGAGAAGCCCCTAAGAGGCCAGTTAGAGCTGAGGCTTCGCTTTCACTGATGACCAATGAGGAAAAGAGAAAGAGGCAGGATTGTTGGGAGGAGAAGCCGGGAAGCAGCTTCATTATTGTAGCATCAGAAACATGGAGGTTATTCCCCCTTGCGCAGTGTCGGGCTGGCGGCCAGCTCCACCAGCAAAGGTCAGGAGATGGCCTTAGCCTGCTGCACAGGGCGCGAGTCCTACGTGGGTGCTCTTGTCTTGCTGGGCTGGACAATTGGAACGGATTTGACTCTGCCTGGGAGAGCTGAGCTTCAAATAAGTCTCAGAAAGAAAAAATAAACCTTTCACCAACCCCATTCTGACCTGAAGAGGTCTTTGGTTTTTGTTTTATGTTTTGTCTTGATCTAGGGAATTCAGCAATTCCTGCAGGCTCTTCTCTGCCCAAGACCCACTTTAATATAAGTCACACAGTGGAGCTGCTGAAATCAACATCACTAATGCGTCTGTTGAGGACTCTAACCCCTCCAAGGGCCGCTGCTCTTGCCAGATCTGCAGGGGCACTGCAGAGCATTTAGGTTTTAAATTATGCCTAGGTAGAAAAATGTTTCTAGATTTTGAGATTTTCGCTATTTCTGAGATTTTGAAACTGGAATGGGAATCTCGAATGTAAAGGACTGTATGGGTCCTCATAAACATACTGGTCCTTTTGAGAAGGTCCCTAAAAAGTGGTGACATATCCTGTGACACACATCCCCACCCCTCACCCCCACCCCCACCCCCACGCCCGTCCCTCATAGTGAAGAGAAGCCTCTGCTTCTCACACTGGCTCAGTGTTTCCAAAAACGTGATGTGCACCACTGTGGTTGTTGGAGACCATGTCCCAGAGATGGAACCAAGTTTTTAATTTCAATATTGATGTATTTCTTCTCCTATGCACATTAGACAAAATAATCAAAGTACAGGCATGTCAAAGTAAAGTGAGGAGAGGCTGAGAATAACAGAACAAGTGAACACAACTCAGCGTGCATTTTGTATTTGCAAAGAAGGGGGAGAAGAGTGTTGAAAAAGCTAGTGGAGGGACTAGGTTAAGGTCTAGGGAAATAAGATTAGATAGAAATTTATAGAGTCTGGAGTCCTTCAGGGAGGACCTAAAAATCAGTAGCAACTGTAATAAATGGCATGTTAGAAATAGCAAAAGTGATCTTTGGAGAAAAAAAAAACTAGAATTCTGAGATCAAGTTGCTTGAATCTCTGACCATGGGGGCAATAATGACCTCTTTCTTTCTTTTTAATATATTTTTATTGTTATTTATGCCTTTTACATTTTGTATTCCCCTTGGGTAACCCACCACCAATTCACCCGTGATCCATCTCCGTGGTCCCTTGTGTCCTTTTCTACTCCATTTGTGCCCTTATCCTCCCTCTCCCCCCACCCGCTGAGTGTCTCTCTCCTATTTGGTTTCCCTATAGTCCTGTTATAAGTGAAACCATTCGATATTTTTCTCTTTCTTTCTGGCTTGTTTTGCTGAGTATGATCCCCTCTAATTCCATCCATGTCACTGCAAATTGCATGTGTTTATTTTCTTTGAATGCTGAATAGTATTCCATTGTGTATATGTACCACATCTTCTTGATCCAATCATCTATTTTTGGACATCTGGGTTGCTTCCATACCTTTGCTATTGTGAACAGTGCTGCAATGAACATACGGGTGCATGTATCCTTTTGGATTAGTGTTTTTGTGAATAATGACCTCTTTCTTTACTAGACTGGCATAATGATAATCTATGAGTTGTGGTAATATTCCAATAACTTAAATTATCTGGTAGTATATCTCCTGCAATAACTAAAAAAAAGGTTGTTTTGTATCAAACTTGTTTCTGAAAACAAATAGAAAAACCAGACTAAATATAAAAGCATTTTTTAAGACATTGGAAAGCTATCAAGGTACAGAGAATGTGCAGTACCAATACTAGGGTAATTATTTTTGACCACAGTGAAGTCAAGCTAAAAATAATACAAAAGTTAAGGATAAAATCCCCATATGTTTGGAAAGAAAACAATACGCTTATAATACTCATCCTAGAAGAGATCGCCATAGAAATTAGAAAATATTATGAATTAAGTCATAATTAAATTTCTACATGTTAAAACTTGTGGGAATACAGCTGAACCAGGCGGAGAAGGACATTTATAGCTTTAGTATGTCTATGTCAGGAAAAGTTTAAAAGGTGGAAAAAGCAGTGATTGAAGAATCTATCTAAAATATTTACTGAACAACCAGAAAATCAAACCTAAGAATAAAATCAGGGAAATAAAGAAAAAAAAAACAGAAATTACTAAATAGAAAATAAAACGTAATAAATAAAATCAGCACTGCCAAAACTTTTTTTTTTTTTTTTTTTTTAAAGATTTATTTTATTTATACATACAAGCTAGGGTACAGGCCAGAAGTGTGGGTCAGCGAGAGGGCTCACCAGAGACAGAGCGGGGAGCAGAACAGGCAGATCAGAAATACACTGCTGAGGGGAGCAGCGGGCCAGGCAGGAGAGGTCTGCGGCACCATGTGGGATTCTCCCCAGCTGGGCATCGAACTCGCACCACGCACTGACGACAGCTCCACAGCACAGCGCTCAACCGCTGCGCCACCAGGGAGGCCCTGCACTGCCAAAACTTAATGTGATAAATATTCCTGTAAGCACTGTGTTGGTCTTATTCCATAAATTTTGACAGGTTGTATTTCTATTTTCATTCAGTTCAAAATATTTAAAAATTTTTCTTGAGATTTCCTTGTAGATATTGGGCTATATTAAAATCAGGAATTTTTATGCACCAAAGGACACCATTAAAAAAGCAAAAAGACAAACTACAAAAAGGGAGAACTTACTACACGTATCGCCTAAGTGACAAAGAGTTTCAGTCCAAAATACGTAAAGCACACCTATAAATTAATAAGGAAAAAAGCAATGCAATAGAAAACTGAGCAAAAGACTAAAAAGAAACACAGACTCTTCACAAAAAGTATCCCAATGGCCAGCAAACATGTAAAAACCTGCTCAATCTCCATAATCATCAAAGAAGTTGAGATTAAAACCACCACGTGCTCACAGAGGTTGACTATCAACACCAAGTCTTGGAGGGGGTGCAGATCAATTGGAATACTCATATAACAGAGGAACTTTGGACAATCGTTTTTGCAGAATCTAAATTTGAACATATTCAAACCCTGTAACTCAGCAATTCCATTCATAGGTACATGTCTGAAGGAAGGCAGAACAAGCACACCGAAGGATGTGTAAATAAATGTACACAGCAGGCTTATTCATAATGCTTTGTTGGCGGGCTAAGTGACACCCCACCCCACCCATACCCCCACCTCCCACACCCCACCAAAGCCCTCTACAACCCAACCCCTGGAACCTGTAAATAGCTTACCTCAGGAGGCAAAAGGAAATTTGCAGGTGTGATTAAGTGGAGGATGTCGAGAGGCAGAGGTTACTCAGATTATCCAGGTGGGCCAGTTGCAAGCATTAGGGTCCTTAAAAGAAGGACACAGGGAGGGCGAAGTCAGAGGCAAGGTATATGGACAGAAGCAGAAGTCAAAGAGGAAAACAATGCTACACTCCTGGCTTTGAAAATGGATAAAAAGGTCGTGGACCAAGAAATACTTGTGATGTCTAGGAGCCTAAAAGCCAAGGAAATGGATTTTCCCTAAAGCCTCTTAAAGTAACATAACCCACTTCAGACTTCTGATCCCCAGAACTACAAGATGACGAATGCGTGTTGTTATTTAAGTAGCAAAATGTGTGATAATTTGTTATAGTGGCAATAGGAAACTAATACATACTCTAACCAGAAGCATCCCTAGTGTCCACCATGAGCAGAATGGATAAATAAATGGTGCTATGTTTCTAGAATGGAAGTCCATGCAAAAATCAAAATAATCAACTGCAGCTCTGTACAACATGATGAATTCTCATGAATGTGAGTTTGAGCAACAAAATCAGACACAAAAGAATACACACTGTGTGATTTCATTAATGAGCAGTTTAAAGCTAGTGCCCCCATGGCCTACTTACTGTCCCACAGGAAGAATTAAATCCTGTGGAGGCCCCAGTTGGGGTGGTTCACTGTCCCTCAGAAAGCTGGCAGTGCTAGCCATGGGAATAAGATAATTTGAACAAGTGCTATTTGGAAATTCTTGTTTACATTGGGTTCTTGGCTTCTTTGACAACATCTACATTCAGAGGCAGTCCTCCATAAAATTGAACAATAGGATAATAGGAGGAAAGGCATTCCCTTTGATTACCTTTCAGAGGTGAATAATGGGCCAGGAAAGCTCACTATTCTGCTTTCTTTCTAAATTGCCAAGCAGGAAACATGCCAGAGGGTGGAGTTGGCACTTTCCCACATAATAGGGGTCCTGTCATGAAAGACTTTAAGGGAGTTTTGGCCATTTTACAAGACTTAAGTCCTAAGAATAATTCCTTAGGCTGTTCTAACAGACGGTTTTGCAAATTAAGGGTCTTGGAAAACTGGGCGCTGCTCCTCAGCTGGGGTGGGTGGAACCCTGGCTTACCTATCTGGGAACATTCCACCTGAGTTACCACATCTGAGGGAAACAAAGTGATTTAGAACCTGCATGTTCAGTCTCAAACTATTTGATATAAAAGCAAGTTTGAGGAATGAAAGTTACTGACCTGTGTTTTCTTGTCTTTTTTCTGCACAAGATGTAGTAATCTTTGGGAGAGCCCACACACTCACCTGATGTGGGGTTTGGGGTCCCACAAAGAAGGCTTGCTCCTTCAAGCCTTGGGCTGCAGAGATAATAACTACTCTTCCCAGGGGTTTCCTCTTCTGTTGCTTTCTCTCTCGCCCTCGCTCTGGCTCTCGCTCTCTCTCTCTCAGGTCTGGTTTATTCTGATGGTTAAGCTCCATCACAGTACCAAGCTCTCTGAATTGTGGTCCAGATGTTTTGGTGGCGGTTTGTTCACTTTCTTCCCTGTTTAGCTTTTCATCTTGTTGAATGTAATGTTTTTCCACAGTTTTACAGAAAGACTAGATCTACTTTCCCCCCAAGATTTGATGCTGGTGTTTTTATATCAAATCATGGATGGGCCAGAATTTCTCTGGCATTATCCCAACTGCACCTGGGGTCTACGTCCCATAGTTTGAATTTCAAGCTCTTTCCCGAACTTGAGACCACATTATGAAACCGAGTCATGCCAAATATAAGTGTCAACAACTCTCAGATTTTCTAGTCACCGCTTTCATGTTAAAGGCGTTCAGGGGGTGACAGCAAAGGCATCGAGCCCTCAGCTGGGCTGGAAACTTTTTTTTTTAAAGATTTATTTATTTATGCAAACAAGCTGGGGTGCAGGCCAGAGGTGTGGGGAAGTGAGAGGATTCACCAGAGACAGAATGGGGAGCAGAATAGGCAGATTAACTGAAATACACTGCTGAGGGGAACCGCGGGCGAGGCAGGAGAGGTCTGCTGTGCCATGTGGGAATCTCCCTGGCCGGGGATCGAACTCATGCTGCAGTGGCTCTGGAGAGCTTCATAATGGCTGCGACTTAACCTGTTGCACCACTAGGGAGGCCCCTGGGCTGGAACTTTTAAGGAACAGTAAACAAGTCAAGTGAGTTTGTTGTTCAAGCAGCTCTCCTGGTGCCCAAGAAATCACATTAAACAAGTAAATGGTGATTTGTAATGTTCCCTACTTCCCTGTCTTAATATCTCAGAATTGGCAAATGGGGATTTTAAACAATAATGACCATTGATTCACTCCCTGATTCAATTCCAGGTTCTCAACATGATGATCCCAAGCAATTTATAAACCACATCACCTAAGCGTGAAGCTCTCCTTAGGAGAAAACATTATCTATATGTGGAGACGATGGTTTTATTCGTATTTTATCCTTCAAGTGACGACCACAGCAAGCATTCAAGAGCTATTTATTGGATGAATATCAGAATATTACCTACTAATGTATTCAGTTACTGCCTCTGATAGTCTGTCTCGATGTTTGTTAGCAAGCATCAGCTGAATTTCAGACACATTTGTCTGAAGGGAGAAAATATATTCATCACTTTTTACTAAAATTTGGATTATTTCCCCAGGGAGCCAAAACAAACCTATTTACCTGAACTGAACACAACAAACACATTTGGTACCAACTGAACGTTTTTATGATCAGTTTTCCAGTGTTATCTTCAACTTTGTTCTTAAATATAACACTGCACCAGCCATTTTTTCAATGTCATATGGTTAATAATATTTTTTTTCTGGTTATTTCCAAGATGTTAATGGTCATTACTAATAATATTTATACCTGGAAACCTAGGGCTTTATTTCCACTTTTTCGAAATCTTGATTCACCTTCACACCTATTCGTGAAATAGCAGAGAGGACAAAAAGACAAATGTTTGACACAAAGAATATGGCACAGAGCCTAAGCCCTTTTGCCTGGGGACTGAGGAGAGGGGATGGGTACAGAATGGGGTGAGAAATGTACAAATGTGGGAGGGGCCCAATTTTGCTCTCCCCACCTCCCCCAACCTGCTGGAACAATTTTATGTTTAATTTAGGCATTTCCTGTCCAGTTAAATACCCCATATACTTTTTGAGCCAAATCTGATTTTGAAAGAAAATCACTAAGAGCTGAAACAATTGCAGTGCAAACAACAGCACTTTGTTGCATTCTGAGCTTCCTTGATTTCATGTCAATCTTGGAAAATCCTGTGTCTTTGAGTTTTTGTGGACTTTCTACATTTATCCTTTCCCTTCCTTCATGCACCCCCCTTTCTGATGTTTGGACCTGGGTCAGTTGTAGTGGAGATATACACATATACAAACGTCAATCTTCAGGGGGAAAAGCAACCATACATTATTTGAAAGTTGCCTAGGAACAGATGACACATTGCCATAGACCGGCCTAAGTAGCCTGTGTTTTGGCAGATCGTCAGTGGATATAAGCATCACCTCCATAGTTCATATCTGAGTGTGATCCTCAGAAAATCCCATCAGAATACCTACTTAATGTAACATTTCCTGTGTTGTGATGGGGCACCCCAAAATGCCATGATCAGCCCTCCCACTTAAACCATCCACCCCTCCTTTGGACATCGGTTTAGCTGTGGAATCAAGAATCATAAAGTGTTCATTCCTTTGCACACACTAATCCCCATTCACTCCTAGAAATTGATTCCAAGAGAAATTTCATTAATATTGTAATATTTTTGCTTAAAGATGTTTATTGCAGTGGGATTGATAAGGAGGCATGGGTGTGAAAGGAGTAATTCATTATAAATTATTCAATATTGGTAGAATAGCTATATAAATCATAGCATATTATCCTCTAGAATTTTATGCTGCAATTGAAGGTTGTAATTATATAATCCCATGGGAGAATGTTGATAATATAACATTCACTGGAAACAAAACGAAAACAAAATTGTTCATGCCCTGCAATTAGGAATATGAAAAATGCTACTGTCTGAAAGGGCAGAGCCTGGAAGGGAATATAGAAAATCAGAACAGACATATTCAGATGCTGGAATTGAAGCAGGTCTTTTTTTCTTTCAAAGTCTCCTTCCATGTTATTTTAATACGAGCTTTATAATAAGTGAAAATAGAAAGATAAAATGAGGCGTTGGAACCACGATGAAGAGAGCCAAAATAAGAAGACAACAGATTGTCAGCCTCAGAATTTTTTGGCTTGGGTCAATTTCGTGACATGATTGACTAGGATGCTGTTTAGCTGCCATTTGTCATACTGATTATTCAAAGCTTGAAGCTGAAGGGGACAGAGGACATATTTAATTGTTCAGTGAGTGGCATTGGGGGTGGAGGGTGGGGGATGGGGAGGACTTACCGGCAATCCATGTGCTATTTAATAAAGCTTAGTCCACCATACTCCTCTCGACACATATTTGTGCTAATAACCCTTATGCTACCTTGGAGTGGATCATAGTACATCAGACCCTTTTAAAAAATATACATACATGTATATATATGTATGTATATGTGTGTATATATATATACACACACATATATATATTTATTTATTTAGATTTATTTACTTATGCATACAAGAGCTGGGGTGCAGGCCAGAGGTGTGGGGAGGTGAGAGGATTCATCAGAGACAGAGTGGGGAGCAGAACAGACAGATCAGAAATACACTGCTGAGGGGAGCAGCGGGCGAGGCAGGAGAGGTCTGCTGCGCCATGTGGGAAGCTCCCTGGCCAGGGATCGAACTTGTGCTGCAGGGGCTGCGGATAGCTTCATAATGCTGAGACTTAACCTGTTGCACCACCAGGGAGGCCCCATCATACCTTTGTTAATCTTTTAATTATGAAGACATTCAGAGCATGTCACCCTAAGCTTGCCAGTTAGACATACTGATTGAGCTAAAGGCCAGAAGAGCACACTGAACCTCCTTTTCTTCCTGCAAACAGGAAAGGACACTTCCTTGTGAAAGCTGAACCAGGAAGAAGAAAGACATTCTCATCACCAGAGACAGGAATTTGGGCTAAGAGCCTGTAGTTAGAAACTTTGTTCAACAAAGGCTTGTCTTCCCGGCTGCTGCTCCAAATTTTAGGGGTTAGCCCCTAGCCCAAACCCCTTTGTCCTGTCCTTTCTCCATAGCACATGGTCTTCATGGAAGATGCAATATATTTGGCATCCTAAGCCACCATCGTGAGTTACTTTTCCTTTGGTCCTCCTGTGTGGTGTACACTGACATGCTACTAAACAGTCCCTTTTCTGTTGTTAATCTTTTTGTTAGAGTCCCATTTGAAAAACTAAGAAGGGTAGAGGTGCTGTTTTGCTCCCTTACAACCACAAACGAGTCCCAGAGGAACCATCTTGGATAAATCCCACGTTAAGTCAAGGAGCTCGTCCAACAAAGGCCACAACCATATTAATATGAATGAAGGCCCCTGGTGGCCTAGGGGTTAAAGTCTCAGCACTCTAAAGTTATCATCAGCCAGTACAACATGAGTTCGATCCCATGAGCTGACCCACATGGCGCAGCAGACCTCTCCTGTCTCACCCGCTGCTCCCCTCAGCAGTGTATTTCAGTTGATCCGCCTGTTCTGCTCCCCACTCTGTCTCTGGTGAATCCTCTCACCCCCTGCACCTGTGGCCTACACCCCGGTTCATGTATGCATAAACAAAAATAAGTCTTTTTAAAAATATGAATGATTCTGATGTGTTTTCTGTGAAAGAGACAACATTTGGTGGAGAAGCTGTAAAGGAAGGATACAAAGGAGCTGGCTAAGGAGACCCACACCATAAGCTTGGGACAGCATTTCAGCAGAGTGAGGTACAAGGAACGTCCCAGGCCAGGGGAAAGCTAGGATCAGATTCCAGTGCTAGGGAACTCTGGGACATGCCCGAGTCATGGCTAGTCCTTAAGACTGAGATAACCAGATGTTGCTTTGAAAAGAAGAGAGAGGGGCCTCCCTGGTGGCGTAGAGGTTAAGCACTGCGCTGTGGAGCTGTCAGCAGCAGCGATGCAAGTTTGATGCCTGGTCGGGGAGATTCCCACATGGCGCAGCAGACCTCTCCTGCCTCAGTGCTGCTCCTCTCAGCAGTGTACTTTGGTCATTCTGTCTGTTCTGCTCCCCACTCTGTCTCTGGTGAACCTCTTGCTGCCCCACACGTCTGGCCTGTACCCCAGCTTGTATGCATAAATAAATAAATCTTAAAAAAAAAAGAAAAGAGAGAGACATTATCTTGTTCCCCATGAATTATTTTATAATTAATGAAATTATTGGTGTAATTAGATTTATGGCTCTCTTTCTGCTACTTGTTTTCCAAATGTCTCATATTTTTTATACTTCACTGTCCTTTTGCTGTTTTCTTTTGTGTTAAAACATTTGACTGTGCCATTTTAATTTATGTTGGTTTCTGATGAATCCTTACTTCTTTGTTCTTAACAAATAGTTTTTAAGCCTTGCTCCTCTGGCTTTGACCCAATGGAAACGTCCCCATGGGACATTTATTGCATTGGCACCATCTGACATATAGTGATGGCTCATTAATTGATATTGAGTGAACAAATCAATGAAAACATGTACACAGGATGTACTGGCAAAGAACAGAAGCCAGAAACCCAGGGAAGAGTTATGAGACGTGAACCAGGGCGGTGGGGGTGAGAGAAAGGGAAGAGAAAGGAATGTCAAAGTAGAATTGATGGAATGGGAGTGGGTATGGGGGTTGCCTTTAAGGCTAAAAATCTGGGAAACTGGGGAACTAGAAGGGAGAAGGGCAGCTGGAGTTGTGGCTAAAATCCTCTAAGCAGCATTTAGGTTTTTCCCATCATTGAAGCACAAATAGCCTCTCAATTTAGTCTTTCCTCTCATAAAGTAAAACTAAAGCAATGTGAACACACAAAAATGTATTATAACTTACTATGGGGCCTCCCTGGTGGTGCAAGGGGTTAAGTCTCAGCACTATGAAGCTATCGGCATCCACTGCAGCACGAGTTCGATCCCCAGCCAGGGAGCTTCGCACATGGCACAGCAGACCTCTCCTGTCTCCCCGCTGCTCCCCTCAGCAGTGTATTTCAGTAAATCTGCCTGTTCTGCTCCCCACTCTGTCTCTGGTGAATCCTCTCACCCCCTGCACACCTCTGACCTACACTCCAGTTCTTGTGTGCATAAATAAATAAATCTTAAAAAAATAAAATAAAATAGTAAAATGTTTAAAAAGCTACTATATGGTCACCTGGGGCCAAGAGAAAATGAGAACATGAGGGCTAAAAACATCTCCAAGGTAGATGGCTAAAGTTGCTCAGAACTAGAGGTAAGGTATCAGATTTTATAGAAAGGAAAGGATCCCAGAAGCCCCTGAACGTTCATCAATTGTATTGAGACACAGTTCATGTCGCTACCTGGTAAGGCTGCGCCTTTCTCCTCTCTGTCTGTTGTCACGGGCTCCCAATCGTGGAGAGAAAACTAGCTCTGAAACCACTGATTAAATAAATTTAATTAACTTGGAAAACATAGTGGAGCCTCATGGGACTTCTGTTTGGCCAGGTCTAAGGGATTGTCACGTGATGTTCCTGTTTTCTGCCTTCACTGAGACGCTCTGATTATTGTTGGAGAGTCCTCTAAAGGTGAGTGTCTGGTCTTAAAATACATTCAGGTGTCTAAAGGTTTCTTACTCAGCTTAGGGCTTGCTCTTTAAACAAACAAATGTTGGTCCAACAGTAAAAAGTAAAGGCCAACAGTGGTGTGTGGGAGGTAACTGCTTGACAGAGTGAGAACCTGTATTGTTTGCAATAAAGAACATGTATCGTTTGCAATAAGGGGCTAGAACCACACATACCAGCATTCTCTTCTGTATCCCTAAATCCCAGTTCAAGTGAAGGCTGTCTGTTGAATCAGCAGGCCAGAGACCTCTGGCAGGGCTAGACTGTGGTTCTCTGCACCAGAAACATGCGTCCACATCTGGGAATGTGTGAGAAATGCACATTATCAGGGTCGACTCCAGACCAGGCAAATCAGTATCTCTGCAGCCAAGACTTTGAAGCTGATATTTTGAAATAGGCTAAAATTTGAGAGCCACTGGGTCACAGTCTGGATACCTGTGTTCATCAGGGTTCCCTAGAGAAACAGAACCAAAAGGTCATATATAGGGATACATCAGAGGAGGTTTATTATAGGAATTGGCTCAGCAATTATGGGGGCTGAGCAGTCCCACACCTCTCATCCACAAGCCAGAGAACCGAGAAAGCTGGAGTGTAATTCAGTCACAGCCCAAAGGGGCTGATGGTGTGTCCCCAAAACCAAGAACTGGAGTGCGGATGTCAAAGGGTAAGAAAAGATTTGTTTTGGCTCAAGCAAAGAGAGAACAAATTTACCTTCATCTGCCTTTTAGTCCTTTTCCTGCCCTTTGGGGATTGGGATGATGCCCTACCACTTTGGAAAGGTCGGGCTCTTTTACTCAGTTCAATAACACAAATGCTAACGTCTTCCAGAAACATCCTTGCAGACACACCCAGATATAATGCTTTACCAGCTCTCTGGGCATCCCTAAGCCATCAGGATGACATATAAAATTAATTCTCACAATAACTGAAACCAGATTTTAGATGGAGCATTATGCAAATTGAAGCCTTTAGCTTAGTTTGTTCACCCAATTACGGTTTCATTTCACTGATAATATTTCATAGGGTGTTTGCCATATGTCAGACACGGTTGTATGTGCTGGGATGATGAAGCAGTCAAGCTTTCTGCTCTTGGACAGGGTTGCAGATAAAATGCATGATACTCCATTAAGTTTGAATCTCAGATAAGCAATGAAAATAAGTTTTTAGGATAAGTAAGTCCCAAATATTGCATGGGATATACTTACACTTTTTAGTATAAGTATATCCCATGCAATCATTGTTCTCTTAAATGCAAACATAACTATTTTTATCTGCTAAATGTGGTAACCTTATTCTTGTGGCACTTATATTTCATGGGGAGGGCAGACAAGACACAAGTCAATCTATTTAAAGAATCAGTGCTTTTCAGTGGTGATGTGCGCAATTAAGAAACTAAAATGGAATGACATAGTGGAGCATAGCATTGGATAGGCTGCTTAGAGAAACCCCTTCTGGGCACTGGAGCCAGCTGTGGGTTGATCTGAGGAAAACAGCACAGCCAAAAGGAATAATTCAGTGCACAAATTTCCTATGTGAGAAAGACCTTATTAAATTCTAGGAATTGGCCAAAAGTCAGAGAGGATGAGGATAGTGGGTGAGAGGGAGGGAGACAAAGATGGGCTCCGAGAGCAAGCAGGAGCTCAGTCAGTCAGGACTCAGCTGAGTGGAATTTACTCTCACTGAAGAGTGTTTAAGAGCTACAGAACAAGGGCCTCCCTGGTGGCGCAGCGTCGACATGGGTTCAACGCCCGGCCGGGAAGATTCCCACATGGTGTGGCAGACCTCTCCTGCCCCGCCCGCTGCTCCCCTCAGCAGTGTATTTCTGATCTGCCTGTTCTGCTCCCCGCTCTGTCTCTGGTGAACCCTCTCGCCGCCCCACGCCTCTGGCCTGTACCCCAATTTGTATGTATCTTTAAAAAAAAAAAGAGCTACAGAACAACCCCAGGGGGAATAGGGTGACCTGGGCAAGCCCTCACCCGTGTGCTTCACACTCAGGACAAGACTCAAGCGAAGGCACATAGAGAAAAGTTAATAAAAGTTTTATTTACAAGGGAAATGAGACGAGGGCGAACACACACAGAGAGAGAAAGATTAATTGGTCAATGTGTCCTACTGGTAATGTTACAGAACAGGGAGAGAGTACCCTAGGACCCCCAAACCTGCCCTAAATAGGTTCTGTCATCTGCTGCATCAACACAAAACATATAAGACCTTTAGTGGAAAGAAACTTTAATAAAATTAGTGTGTAATACAGAAAAGACAGAGAATATAGTTTCCAAATCAAGCACCCAATGTTACCCATCCCCTCATGGGTAAAAGTCCACCCATTTGGGATTGGCCCAAAGCAAGGCCCGAAAGCCTGCCACAGTCTAAAACACATTCTGGTGCGGACCCATAGAAAAAGGTCAGAAACAGTCAGACAGTCTGTGACGAAGAGAGCAAAATCAAAATCAAGATCAAAGCTGCCATTGTCTCCTCCCCACGGGTCTCTCACCCACATCTATTTCCAACAGTCCAGGCCAGTGCAGCTTCTTCACGTGGCTCTCTGCTCCTTGTGCCTCTTCTGGCCTCCATCCTGCTTCCTTCTTTTCCAGTCTCCTCTCTCTCTCTCTCTCTCTCTCTCTCTCTCTCTCTCTCTCTCTCTCTCTCTCTCTCTCTCTCTCTCTCTCTCATCCAGCTTCTTATCTCTCCTGCTCAGCTCCACCCTCCCTTGGCTGGGGCAGGGAACCTGGAAACTCCCCTTTTCCTGGAGACCACCCTGTTGCAGTAAGGTTGTCAGAGGCACACTGAGCAGAGGGTTCTGTTTTACAACAAGCATGGCTGCTTAACTCCACCCTTAGTTCCCAGCAACACCCTCTTCAGGAAGTCAAGAGTCATGGCAGATTCATGGTGTTATGGGAGTTGTAATCCTCAGCCTCTGAGCTTTCTTTGGCATGGAGGTGGGGGTGGAGTCTGTGAAATACCAGTGGGTGGCACCCATTCAAAACAGAGGAGCCATCAGACCAACGTTGTGCTCTTAGATGAGCTTCTGTGAGGAGAATGGTAGCAGGGGCAGGAGTGGGAAGGAGGGAGGCAGCTCTGGAAGCACTTGCTGTTGTCCAGACAGGGGAGGGCTATGGCTGGGAACTGGATGGTAGTAATGGATATGGGAAGAAGTGGACAAATTCAGCACATGCTTTAGAGAAAAGTTGACAAGACTTGCTAATGGATGGCAGGTGGTAGAGTGGAGGAGGGAAAGGGAAATGATGTGGGTGATGGTGCTTTTTACTGAAATGGGAAGAGGCTGGGGGTGGGTAGGTTTTGGCCAGGGGAATTGAGTTTGTTTTTGGACATGTTGCATTTAAGAAATCTGTTAGATATTCTAGTTAGAAAATAAGATACAGGAACTCGGGGCTAGAGATGGAGTTGGGAACAATGGGCGTTTGCATAGCGTTGAAACTGTCAAACTGATAAATACATTCCCCAGGGGGATTAGGGCCAAACAGGACACTGCTACAGGGAGAGGTCAAACCAGGGAGAAGGAGTCAATAAATGAGGCTGAGATAAGACAAAAACAGATAACAGGTATCTTAAAAGTCAAGAAAAAAAAGCCCAAGAGGAGATGGGAATGGCCGGTTGTGTTAAAAAGTCTAGTAAGTGGGGGCTCCCCGGTGGCGCAGCGGTTAAGCGCTGAGCTGTGGAGCTGTCGGCTGCGACGCGAGTTCGACGCCCGGCCAGGGAGAATCCCACATGGTGCGGCAGACCTCTCCTGCCTCGCCCGCTGCTCCCCTCAGCAGTGTATTTCTGATCTGCCTGTTCTGCTACCTGCTCTGTCTCTGGTGAACCCTCTCGCCACCCCTCGGCCTGTACCCCAGCTTGTATGTATAAATAAAAAATAAATCTTTAAAAAAAAAAATCTAGTAACTGATGCTGAATATCTTTTCGTATATCTGTTGGCCATTTGCATTTCCTCTTTGGAGAAGTGTCTTTTTAGTTCTTCTGCCCATGTTTTGACTGTATTGTTTGGTTTGTTTTTGCTGAGTCCTGTGAGCTCTTTGTAGATATTTGTGATCAATCCCTTGTTGGTTGTATTGGTGCAAAAATTTTCTCCCAGTCGGTGTATAACGGGGGTCCCCAGGAAAAAGGGTGTGGTCCAGGTTCCCTGCCCCACCCAGAGAGGGTGAAGCTGAGCAGGAGAAATAAGAAGAGAGAAAGAGAGAAAGGAAACTGGAGAAGGAAGGAAGCAGGATGGAGGCCAGAAGAGGCCCAAGGAGCAGAGAGACATGTAAAAAAGCTGCACTGGCCTCGGCTGATTGAAACAGATGTGGGTGAGAGACCTGTGAGGAGGTTAGCAATGGCGATGTTGATCTGTATTTTGATTTTGTTCTTTTCCTCCCAGAATTGTCTGGCTGTTTCTCACCCTTTTCTATGGGTCCCTGCCAAAAGGTGTTTTAGACTTGTGGCAGGCTTTCGGGCCTTGCTTTAGGCCAATCCCATTTGGGTGGACTTTTACCCACGAGGTGATTGTTAACTCTGGGTGCTTGATTTAAAACCTATATTCTCTGTCTTTTCTGTATTATACACTAGCTGTATTAAAATTTCTTTCCACTAAAGGTCTTATATGTTTTGTGTTGATGCAGCAGATGGCAGAACCTATTTAGAGCGGGCAGGTTTGGGGGTTCTGGGGTGCCCCTCTCCCTTCCCTGTAGCAAGTGGGGTGTCTTCATTTTCTTTAATGTCTCTTTGCTGTACAGAAGCTTTTTAGTTTAATGTAATCCCAGTTGTTTATCTTTACCTTCACTTTGTTCGCTTTGGGGGATGTGTCTTTAAAGATTTTACTGAGATGTATGTCATGTAGTGTTTTGCCTATATTTTCTTCTCTATATTTTATGGTTTCAGGTCTTACATTCAGGTCTTTTATCCATTTTGAGTTAGTTTTTGTGCATGGTGTGAAATAGTAGTCTAGCTTCATTTTTTTTGCAAGTAACAGTCCAGTTTTCCCAGCACCATTTATTGAACAAACTGTCCTTGTTCCATTACTTATTTTTTAATCAGGGAAATGCAAATCAAAGCCACAATGAGATACCACCTTACACCAGCAAGAATGGTACACATTAAAAAAAGAGGCAACAACAAATGTTGGTGAGCATGTGGAGAAAAAGGAACTCTCCTACACTGCTGATAGGAATGCAAACTGGTCCAACCACTATGGAAAGCTCTATGGCGGTCCCTCAGACTGCTAAAAATGGAGCTTCTATACGAGCCAGCAATAGCACTTCTGGGAATCTACCCAAAAGACACAAAAACATTAATCCAGAAGGACAAAAGCACCCCTATGTTTATTGCAGCACTGTTTACAACAGCTAAGATATGGAAACAACCCAGATGCCCAAAAATCAAGATCAGGAAGATGTGGTACATATATAGAATGGAATACTATTTAGCAATCAAAAAAGATAAACTCATGCAATTCACAGCAACATGGATGGAGCTAGAAGGGATCATGTTCAGTGAAATAAGCCAGAAGGAAAAAGAAAAATATCGAATGGTTTTACTTATAGGAGGAATATAAGGGAACCAAACAAGAGATCAGGAGGAGAAATTAACAACAACAAAACCAAAACAAAAACTAGCAGGCAATCAGAAATGAGAAACACTCCACAAGGGAGGGGAAGAATAAGGGTTCAAAACGGGAGAGAAAAGAGCACAAGGGACTATGGTGGCAGTTCACGGGATAATGGTGGTGGGTAACCCACGGGAATACACAATAATGTAAAAAATGTAAATAAAAAACATATATATTAAAAAAAATAAAAAGTCATGTAAAATAAAGATAGAAATAGGATCATTGGATTTACAGCCTGGGGGTCTTTGCAAGCTGGAAAAGAGCGGTTTGGTGGAACAGTGAGGTCAGTGGCCTGTTTGGAGCAGGTCCTGGAAATGAAGGAAGATGAGGAAATACGGACACTCACTAAAGAGAACTCTGCAGAACTGCGACTGTGCAAGGGACAGAAGTAGTGTAACAGGGTGGTCCCCAGGAAAAAGGATGTATTCCAGGTTCCCTGTCCCACCCAAGGTAGGGTGGAACTGAGCAGGATATAAGAAACTTGAGAAGAGAGACAGGAGACACACATACTGAGGACACACACAGAGGAGACAGAACACACAGACAGAAGACAGGAGGAGACGGAAGAAAAATGGAAAAAGCCAAAAGAGGCCCAAGGTGCAGAGACTTGTAAAGAAGCTGCACTGGCCTGGACTGATTGAAAGAGATGTGGGTGAGAGACCCGTGGGGAAGTTAACGATGGCTGTGTTGGTTTTGGTTTTGATTTTGTTCTATTCCTCTTGTTACAGGGCAACCCTGATATACAATGGGGTGCTTGACTGTGGGTTCTCACCCATGCGCTTAAAAAGGACTTATAATAAGAACAATTGCGGACACTCACAAAAAGGTTAATAAAAGGGTTTATTTACAAAAGGAAGGGAAATTAAAAAATGAATAACTCGGGGACAAAAGAGAAAGTGAGGGAGAGAGATAAATCTCCAAATACGTCCTACCAGATCCGAAGAGCTGGAAACCCCAATGGCACGCTGTAGCCTGGCAAGAAGAAAGAGAGCCCCAAGGTTAAAAACCCTCGTTACATAGCCAACATGTCTGCTTCACTCCACCCCTCAGTTTCCGGTAATCCTCTCTTCTGGATGATGATGGAATTCTGGGATTCGTAGCCCTAGGGGTCTTGGATCTCTCTGGCTTGAGGTGGGGTCCATAAACCTTCCTGTGGAGTTTGTTGCAGACGTCCTTTTTTCCCCCCCAACACTCTCAGAACTGTCTGACTGTATCTGACCCTTTTGGATGGGTCCCTGCTGAAAGGTATTTTGGTTCCTCCCAGAATTGTCTGGCTGTTTCTGACCCTTATGTGTGGGTCCCTGCCAAAAGCTGTTCCAGACTTGTGGCAGGCTTTCGGGACTTGCTTTGGGCCAATCCCGTTTGGGTGGACTTTTACTCACGAGAGCTGGATAACATTGGGTGCTTGACTTTGATACTATATTCTTTGTCTTCTCTGTTTTTCCTAATTGTATTAAAGTTTGTTTCCACAAAAGGTCCTATATGTTTTGTAGTGGTGCGGCGGATGGCAGAACCCATTTAGAAAACAGGGCAGGTCTGGGGTTTCGGGGGTGCCCCTCTCCCTGCCCTGTAACAGTAGGACTGGGAATTGGAGTTTTTAGGGTCTCAAGAATTTTTGTGTGTGTGAGCAATGAAAGTACTAGTATATATTTTATGCTACTAGGAGTGATCTAAAAGAGAAATGAATAGAAAGAAAGAACAAATTTACAGGAGTGAAGTTCTTAAGGAATAGACTATAACACCAGTGTAGAGATTGCACTTTGATATGAATGAGAACAGAGGATCTGCTGTGCAAAGAGAGAAGAATGGGGCACAGATACAGATGCAAATAGATTTTACATTGAGTATTTGTACATTTGGTCAGAGGGCAATAAGGAAGTTCCAGGGGGAAGTGTTTTGTTTAGCAACAGGAGCTTTTATCACAAAAGGTGTGTGTGTGCTATTGCAGGTCTTAAAAAAAAAAAAGATTTATTTATTTATGCATACAAAAGCTGGGGTGTAGGCCAGAGGTATGTGGGGGTGGGGCAAGAGGATTCACCAGGGACAGAGTGGTGAGCAGAACAGGCTGAGCTACTGAAACCCACTGCTGAGGGGAGCAGCGGTCAAGACAGGAGAGGTCTGCTGCGCCATGTGGGAAGCTCCCTGGCCAGGGATCAAACTCTTGCTGCAGTGGCTGTGGATTGCTTCATAGTGCTGAGATTCAACCCCTTGAACCACCAGGGAGGCCCTGATATTGCAGTTCCATGTACATATATATTTATAAATTATGTCAACTATCACTTTTGTTGAATTGAAGACTATCACAGCTTGATCGGATGCACTTACAAATTAGATGCCATAAATGATTCAGATTTTTTTTTTTTTTTTGCTCTATTCAGCATTTTTAGTTTTCAGCTGTGATTAAAATCCCACCAGGAAGTTGGAACAGGGCTCACCAGTCCATGATTTCACCCACATGTTCAAACAAGACGTGCGGCAACTCTTATCCTATCAACTCCCGATTTCTTTTACCTCAGTTGTCTCACTGTTACCGTAGTGGCTGCACAATTTCACACTTCCACCAATGGTGCACAAGTTCCTTCACATCCTCGCCAACCCTGGTCATTTTCTGGTGTTTTCTAATGGCCTTTCTAACAGGTCACTGTGGTCTTGATTTGCATTTCTGTGTTGATTCATGATGTTGAATATTTCTAAAATGTTATGTTTATTGAGGTAACATTGGTACAAGAAGGGCCTCCCTGGTGGCGCAGTGGTTAAAGTCTCAGAGCTACTGTAACAGGGTGGTCCCCAGGAGAAAGGGTGTGTCCCAGGTTCCCTGTCCCACCCAAGGTAGGGTGGAACTGAGCAGGATATAAGAAGCTTGAGAAGAGATACAGGACACACAGAGAACACAAGGGGGACACACACAGAGGAGACACACACACAGAAGACAGGAGGAGATGGAAGAAGGATGGAAAGCCAGCAGAGGCCCAAGGAGCAGAGAGACTTGTAAAGAAGCTGCACTGGCCTGGACTGGTTGAAATAGACGTGGGTGAGAGACGCATGGGGAAGTTAACGATGACTGTGTTGACTTTGGTTTTGATTTTGTTCTGTTCCTCTCAGAATTGTCTGACTCTTTCTGACCCTTTTGTATGGGTCCCTGCTGAAAGGTATTTTGATTCTTCCCAGAATTGTCTGGCTGTTTCTGACCCTTACATGTGGGTCCCTGCCAAAAGCTGTTCTCGACTTGTGGCAGGCTTTCAAGACTTGCTTTGAGCCAATCCCATTTGGGTGGACTTGTACCCACGAGGAGTTGGTTAACATTAGGTGCTTGACTTAGAAAATGTATTCTTTTTCCTCTCTGTCCATTCTAGTTGTATTAAAGTTTCTTTCCACAAAAGGTCCTATATGTTTTGTACTGATGCAGCGGATGGCAGAACCCATTTAGACCAGGGCAGGTCTGGGGGTTTCAGGAGTGCCCCTCTCCCTGCCCTGTAACACTATGAAGCTATAACCACCCACTGCAGCACGAGTTCGATCCCCTGCCAGGGAGCTTCCCACATGGCACAGCAGAACTCTCCTGTCTCCCCCGCTGCTCCCCTCAGCAGTGTATTTCAGTGGATCCACCTGTTCTGCTCCCCACTCTGTCTCTGGTGAATCCGCACACCTCTGGCCTATGCCTTAGTTCTTGTATGCATAAAAAGTTAAAATAAATCTTAAAAAAATAATACGGGGTATTTTTTAGGGCTAAAGGGTCACACTTCTACAAATGTATGTTATCATACCACACCTAAAACCAAATGCCATTAATCCTTCATCATAGTATGTTGGACTCCCTACTGCTTTGCTCCATCCCCCCATACTCTTTTCTTCTGGCAGTCTCAGTTCTGCAGTCAGATTTCAAGGGTTTGTTTTGTTTTTTTTCTGTTCCTTTGCATTGTTTTTCATATTCTACATATGAGTGAAATCATCTGCTATTTGTCTTTCTCCCCCTGACATATTTCACTTAGCATGATCTCTTCCAGGTCCATTGATGTTGCAACAGGTGGCAAGATTCCATCTTTTTTATGGCTGAGTAGTATTCCAGTATATATATATACATATATATATATATATATATATATATATATATATATATATATATACATCTTTCTAATCTACCCTTCTGCCTTTGGACACTTTAGATGGCTTCCACAGTTTGGTTATTGTTAGTAGTGGTGCAATTAGCATAGGAGTGCATAGATCCCCTCAAAAGAGTGTTTTTGTATCCTTTGGGTATATGCTGGTGCCCCATAAGCCATTTGTACATCTTCTTTGGAGAAATGTCTATTCAGGTCCTTTGCTCATTTTTCTACTGTGTTATTTTTATATTGAACTGCAGGAGTTATTTATATTTTTTGACTGTTAACCCCTTATCAGATATATGGTTTGCAAATATTTTCTTCTAGTCCACAGGCTGGCTGTCTTTTCATTAACTGTGCAGAAGCTTTTGGGTTTGCTATAGTCCCACTCGTCTATTTTTGCTTTAGTTGCCTGTGTTTCTGGTGTGACATCCAAGAAATCATTGCCAAGACCATTTGGCTTCTTACCAATATTAAAAGTAAGTGTACTATTTTTTCCACAGTGCATTGCTCCTCAAAAAATCATATTTACATTTTCCTGCAAAAACAAGCCATTTTACTTCTAATGATGACCTTTTAAACCAAATTTACAATAGAATTAGCAGTAACATTAGACATTTCACTTTTAAGAGAATGAAACTCCAAAAACATTATAAAGATTCATGAATTGTATGAAACAAAAAAAAAATCATAATTGGGTTTTTCTGCTTTTCTCTTCAAAACATCTCATGACTCTGTATCAGTCATTATGAACCACTCACAAAGTTTTACTACTGCTAATGGGGCCAACACAAAGAGCCATCGCCCCATTTTTTGTGTCTGCAAGAAAGTCTGAAACAAAAAAGAGCAAAATTACTTAGGAGAACAGTTATTTGATTAAAAACGAAAAGTCAGATTTCCAGAGTGATATGTAAATGACATTGCACATGTCAAATTGTTGTCTTCGGGAATAACTACTTAAAATAACTTCTCAAAACACTAACTTTTGAAAGAGATGCTGCTATTTCTTCAGTCAGTTGTGCCTGCTGGTTTTCAGTTCATCAGGGATGGAACGACAGCATCTTCCCTGGCCATTCACCTGGCCCCTTCCATGTGGCTGCTGAGACCAGTGCTTCTGGTTGTGGTCTCTGTGGCTTGCTTGTTCTTCCTGACAGCTTTCAAGATTTTAAAAAATTTCCGGTGTCTTAAATTTTACAATGTTATAACTTGCAGGTAGTTATTCATTCCAGGTACTCAATGGGCCCATTAGATCTAAGAAGTCCTATCTTTTAGTTCTAGAGAAAATGTTTATTTCTGCAGTGGAGATGCCCAGTTGCCTACCTAATATATCTTTCCTTCTTTCTAACCAACAGGATAGCTACCCACAGGTGGGGAAGCTGTCTAACTAGTTCCCAGCCATCTTTGTTGGTAGAGCGGTCATGTGACACAGTTGGGTCAAATGAGATGTAAATCGGAGTCACCTTTTTTTTTTTTTTTAAAGATTTATCTATTTATGCATAAAGGCTGGGGCATAGGCCAGTGGTGTGGGTGGTGAGAAGATTCACCAGAGACAGAGTGGGGAGCAGAACAGGTGGCTCAACTGAAATACACTGCTGAGGGGAGCAGCTGGGAAACAGGAGAGGTCTGCCGCGCCATGTGGGAAGCTCCCTGGCTGGGGATTGAACCCATGCTTCAGTGGCCAGTGACAGCTTGATGGTGCTGTGTCTCCAACCCCTGCACCACCAGGAGATAGTGGGGCCCGGAGTCACCATTAAGGCAAATGCAGAACAGGCAGATCGACTAAAGTACACTGCTGAGGGGAGCCGCGGACAAGGCAGGAGAGGTCTGCTGTGCCATGTGGGTCAGCTCCCTGGCCAGGGATCAAACTCAGACTGGGACAGAGATAGCACTGAGACATAACCCCTAGGCCACCAGGGAGGTCTCTATCCTGCAACTTTAAAGGCAATTTCACATCATCTCATTTGACCCTCATGGGACCATTGTAGTTGTGAAAACTGAAGACACCTGACTGCAGAAGGAATAGACAACTTACTAGTTGACCTAGTGATACACAGGTGTATTTTGTTAAGATTTATGGAGCTTTGTAGGCCTAAGTTCATTTCTTTCACTGGTTCACTTTGATGATTATGAACATTTATGTGAAATTACAAGAAAAGTCAATACACGTATTTGAATCCAAGGTGTAAACTGTTGGCTTAATTCTCAGAAAGTATTTTCCCATAGAAATTAATTGACTGTGGCCTCCCTGACGGGGCAACAGGTTAAGTCTCAGCACTATGAAGCTATCCGCAGCCACTACAGCACGAGTTCAATTCCCACCCAGGGAGATTCCCACAGGGCGCAGCAGACCTCTCCTGTCTCGCCCGCTGCTCCCCT
>PVIJ01008187.1:45376-61640 GCA_004024925.1 Scalopus aquaticus
CCCCCCCGCCCCCACCCTATGCCAGGATGTGCTTACTGCTACCATAGTAACAACAGAACGCTAGGCCCTGGGGAGGAGAGGAGCCCCAGGTCAGAGCAGGGGACCTGTGGCAAGGGCAGTGCCCCCCGCTGAGGGGATGAGACATGGAGGGACCATAGGCAAGGCCAATTATAAATTGAATCTTTGTAAAGTGGGGTGAGCAGGCATACTTTCTCCAGATGGGTCCACCCAGACCCATGCTGCTTAAATACAAGGCTGTAGGGTAAACAAGATTTATCAGGTTTTTCTGCCCTCCCCCCAATGATGGACCTCTGCAGGCCTACATGCAGGCCTGATGGCGGCACCTGGAGTGGGGTGTGGGCCTGCGTGCGTGGGCGCACCTGGGCCAGAGACTGGGCTTATAAGCAGAGGAAGCAGTGGCAGCAGTAGAGCATCAGCAGCAGAGAACAGAGCGTGCAGCTGCAGAGAGACCCCAAGATGCCACCAGAGAGCCCACAAAGCGTGAAGATTTGCCAGGGGCTGGGAGACCTGCCAGCCTTCTGGCCTCCCAGCCCCATTGCCTGCCCTGTATCTGGTTGCCTCCCTGTAAGATATAATAAAAGTCTGCCAAAGCCACTGAGAGCTCCAGAATTCCTCCCTCCCTTTAGACCCATCTGTGCAGCTCCATGGAGAACCTGTGCTCCCTCTGCTCCCCGATGCCATCTTGCCACCACAAGGGAAATACAATTTGCTCTATAGTGTGTGAGATTTTCTGGAACACTCACTTCCCAGGTAAGACATGGGAACCCGAGTTTCTAGGCTTAGAGAATCAAGGCTGCAGAGAGGTCCCAAGCAGCTCCGAGACCAGCTGGGAGCCATCTGGAGAAGGAACACTGTGTCCAAACAAAGACAATTTCCTGAAAGAATTCTACTCCTTTTTTTGTAGTCATTAGACCCTAGTTTTACTATTAAACTATAGACCTTGTATATAGAGCCCTTTTTGCTGCAGAGTGACATAGGAATCACGTATTGTGTGCCACAGTAATCAGTTCTTTTTCATAAAGCCTTCTGAGTCTTACAGGCTTCCAAATTAGGGATCGTTTGGGGATAAATCACTTGCCAGCTTGACCCAGGATGAGAACTGGGTATTATCACTCTTTGATTAATTAGAATAATTACAACCACAATAATTATTCATTCATTCAGTTATTCATCCGTCTTTGCTTATTCTGAAAATTATGAGATGACCTAATGTAATGATGGTGATGATGACTGAATTTCTGGATCTCCTGCAACTGTAAAAGAGTAAACATTTCTCTGCCGAGGGCCTTTTCCCCTGTTGCCAGTATTCAGAAGTTGTTTCCTTGCATTAAACAGGTTTTATCCCAACAAGACTGCACAAAGCACCCCCCGCACTCAGGTTATTATTAGAGAGCAGCTGATAAAACGGCAACCATCTTAAATTCTAGAAGCTTCTTGATATCTCGGCCAGGAACCCGCAGCTGCAACGTTGGGAGACAGTCTAAGCAAACCTGTTGGAGGGACTTTTTTTATTTTGAGTTCAAGATAAACCTCAGAAAAACAGGTGCAATTTTAATCATCTGCTCCTTGCCCAGGAGCCAAACTGAAGGCTCCACAGCTCCTCCATCCGAGATAAGGATGCTCAGGGGTGAGTCACGACTGCCCAGGTGTCAGCAGTGTTGGTGCTTTCTGGAAGCTCCAGGGGGGAATCAGTTCCCCTGGGCTTGCAGGGGTATCACCCCAATGTCTGGCTCCATCTCCATGTGAAACCTTCTTCCTTTTATCCCAATCTCCCTCTCCTCTCTCTTCCAAGAACACCAGTCAATAGATTTAGGGCCCATCCCCCATCCAGCGTGCTCTCATTTTGGGATTCTGAATGACATCTACAAAACTGTATCTCCAAATCAGCCCACACTGACAGATACTGGGGCTTAGGATTTAGATGTATCTTTCGTGAGTCACAGTTTAACCCACTGCAGAGAACAAGACAATATCTAGCTGTTCCATGCCCTTCACCATTTACTACTGTGGTGCCCTTTCACAGTGAGATTTCCCTTCCTTTATCTAGACCAGAGATTTCTAATCATTTTTGTCAATTCTCAAAGAGAACTTACTCTGTGGCCTTCTCATCCTTCAGGGGATGTATTTTCTTGAGAAAGAAGCAAAGCACACAGTGGCTGAAAATAAATTGGAAAGCTGTTTAGTAAATTTGTGTTTTGAGAAGATTCCAGGAAAGCAAGGTGAACCTGGTTAATGTGTATGTGGGTGGTAAAGAAAGTATGAATCAGGTCCTCCCTGGTGGTGCAACGTGTTAAGCACAGTGCTGTGGAGCTATCAGCAGCTGCATCGCGAGTTCAATGCCCTGCCAGGGAGATTCCCACATGGTGCAGCAGACCTCTCCTGCCTCGCCCGCTGCTCCCCTCAGCAGTGTATTTCTGATCTGCCTGTTCTGCTCCCCACTCTGTCTCTGGTGAACCCTCTCATCGCCCCACAAATCTTAAAAAAAAAGTATGAATCAAATTTCTTCAGGGAATTGGAATTAGAAAAAGGAACAGAAGCATCCCATCCACTAAGGTTAAGGATTATTTAACTTGTGTATATTCCAATTTGAGAAAATAAGCTCAGTCTTTCCTGATGATGAGAGACAGTAAAAGGTATTTGAGTATTAAAAGAAGTATTGCAAGGGTTCACACAGAAGTAGGTTGGTATTCAAGCCCTGGCACTGTCAGACTTCAAGGTTTCATCTCGCAAGTGTCATTTTCTCTATCTGTAAATTGGAAATCGCATTATTATGATATCGAGATCATTGAAGTTATCAAATGAGATCACAAAGAAAAAGTACTCAGCAGAGTATGTGGCACACAGCAAAAATTGTTTATTTTCTTATGGATTATACTATTTTTGCTATTATTAGTAAAATAATAAAAATTCATTTAAGTAAGAATTTTCCTTCCTGTTACCTGCATAGCTAGACTGCAGAGGGAAAACAAGCAAGAAACAAGGCTATGGGGCCTCCCCGGTGGCCCAGTGGTTGAGCGCTGCACTGTGGAACTGTCGGCAGCGGCGACGCGAGTTCAACACCCAGCCGGGGAGATTCCCACATGGTGCGGCAGACCTCTCCTGCCTTGCCCGCTGCTCCCCTCAGCAGTGTGTTTCTGATCTGTCTGTTCTGCTCCCCGCTCTGTCTCTGGTGGGCCCTCTTGCCACCCCACGCCTCTGGCCTGTGCCCCAGCTTGTATGTAAAAAAAAAAAAAAAAAGAAACAAGGCTATGGATTCCTTGGTAGAATTAGTGAACAAGTCTCCTAAAAACTAAAGTGATTTAATTCAGAATTAACTCCTGACTGTGTTTCCCTTTTTGAGTGGACTAGTAGAAGCATATCTTGATATAGCTTTCATATAACCAGGCTACCCCTTAAGCAAGGCAGCTCATTAGTTACTGGGTATGTAAGATGGTCTCTAAAGATCTCTTTCGCTATTATTTTTTCCTAGTGAGTTTTTAGAAAACACAAGTTACTCATTGCTCTGATAACAAGGGATTTATTTAAAGACTCTATCTTACTTTACAGACTAGAGTGAGGACCTATAATCGTTTCTGAGAGCGGTCCCACCCGATGGGTGACTTAAACAACAGTAAAACAACAGTGACTTAAACAACAGTTTGTATTGTTCACAGTTTTGGAGACTCGAAGATCATTGACATCAACAGTGGAATTTTTCTTTTTTCTTTTTTAAAAACATTTATTTATTTATGCATACAAGCATACAAGCTGGGGTGCAGGCCAGAGATGTGGGGCAGTGAGAGGGTTCACAAAAGACAGAGTGGGGAGCAGAACAGGCAGATCGACCAAAATACACTGCTGAGGGGAGCAGCGGGCGAGGCAGGAGAGGTCTGCCGCGCCACGTGGGAATCTCCCTGGCCGGGCATCGAACACGTACTGCAGCTGCCAACAGCTCCACAGCACTGCGATTGCATCACCATCCGTTGCATCACCATGGAGACCTACAGTGGAATTTTTCTTAAGGCTTCCGGGCAGAGTCCATTTCGGGGCTGTCTCCTAACTTCCAGTAACTTCGAGTGTTTTGGGGCTTGTAGATGATGTTCAAATGATCTTCTTTCTGTGAGTATCTGCCTCTGGATCTAAACCTCTGTTATCTACATGGCCATGTTCTATTGGTTAAGCATTCACTCAGATATCCCCACTTTAGCTCAGTCACCTGCAAGACTATTTCTAAATAAGGTCACATTCACAGGAACTGGAGGTTCAAACTTGAACATCTTTTTTTGTGGGGGTAGGATACTTAAAAGGATCCAATACCAACCCACCTATAAAGGCCATGCCTTCTTCTAACAGCCAATTCGAAGACCCCATTTTGTTGGTGGTGAGAATATAAAATCACAGTCACTTTGGAAAACAGTTGTTTGAAAAAGGGAGACACATAGCTATTGATATCATGTGACCCCATCCTATGCTAGGTGTCTGTCTGGAAGAAATGAAAACATGTCCACACAAAGGCTTGCACACATGAATCCATAACAGCACCACTCCTCATAACCCCAGATACCTGGAGGCGTATCCCTTGTGGATCGATAACCACTCTGTGGCCCAACGATGGACTATCATCTGGCATAAAAAGGAACTGATAGCTGCTAATCATGGGCGAACCGCAAACACATCATGCTTACAAAGACATTGCAAATCGCGGTCCGATTCGTTCATATGAAATGTCCAAAAAAGACAAATCTATGGTGACAGAAAGATAAGTGGGCTCCTGGGCCTCGGTTAGGAGTGGGGTGTGGCTGTCAGCAGGCAGGAGGGACCATATCAGAGCAATGGGAATGTTCAAAAACAACTGTGCTGGTGGTTGCACAAATGAGTAAATTCACAGTGTATCATTTAATTATACACTTAAAATGGGTGAATTTGTGGTATGGAAATTACATCTTTAAGGTAAATCTAGTGCTTTTGCCATTTAAAGGATGTATTCAATAGCATGTTAAATCTATATAGCCTATTTGTATGTGCAGATGTGGAACTATGTCCAAGATAAAGTGGACATGGTTCTCAAGGTTAATTAGAAAAATAAAGTCCAGAGCAGCTTCTATTGGCTTGTACAAAGAAAGGTCTTTGCAAGATAACACAAGACGTTGGTAATGGTGGTTTCCCCTGGAGAGGGGGACTGGGTGGGGACTTTTCCCTGACCGTCTCTCTGTATCTGTTGAATTTGGTACCACTCGTATGTTTTCAAAAACATAGGTAATTAAGCACTTTTACAGTATCAAAGTAGTGTTTTGCTTTTTCGCCCCGGACAAGACTCTCACTTAACAAGTGATCCTTAGGATTTGATAGTGGACTTTTGGTGCTGACAATAGTTCATTCCCCTCCCCCCATGAATTGTTTCCACAAAGGGCACAGGGCTGTTAGTTGTGTGGCCATGTTCAAGATCAGAGATGACACCATGGGAAACTGGGAATTATTCTTCCCAGTGAACTGTTGTAGGGAAAGCTACTACATAGCAGCAACCATTAAAATAAGAAATGTCATTGGGAGATGGGTGGACCACCCTATTGATATATTTGTATGTTGAGGGAGTACTTGCTACCCACGATCCAAAGGAGAAATAATAGATGACACAGTTTGCTTGTCCATTTAACACTGTTGGCTGCCCTGTGGGATGCTTGTGTTACCATTTATTGATCTCTCTTTATTCCTTCTTCTGGTTCTAATGATGTCATGTGCATTAAGAATAGGTAAGTTTAGGGCCTCCCCGGTGGCGCAGCGGTTAAGCACTGCGCTGTGGAGCTGTCGACAGCGGCGACGTGAGTTCGACGCCCGGCCGGGGAGAATCCCACATGGCGCGGCAGACCCCTCCTGCCTTGCCCGCTGCTCCCCTCAGCAGTGTGTTTCTGATCTGCCTGTTCTGCTCCCCACTCTGGCTCTGGTGAACCCTCTCGCCGCCCCACGCCTCTGGCCTGCACCCCAACTTGTATGTATAAATAAAAATAAATCTTTAAAAAAAAAAAAAAAGAATAGGTAAGTTTATTTCTTCTATAAATTGGCATCGTAGAAGAGTGTCCTATAATGAAGGAGTTGTTTCTAAAGAAAACAAGAGAGATTAGCTGAGCTTTCTTATACCTTGGAGATTCAAAACACATTGGCCATTAATTTTTTCCCAGTCTGTCTTTTGCATCATGTGGTCCTGTGGCCGCGGACTCTTAGCCTTGAGTCAGGATTCTCCACTGAAGTAATATTCTGTAACTGCTCAGTCCTCTATGGCCTGAGAAAACTCACAAGTATCACATTTGGGAAACTGTGTGGCCACGTACAGCTCCTCCTCACATCTGGTCAGCCAACTAAGCAGATGATCCAAAGGGTCTGCAGGGAGCTGCTGTGTGCCAAGGGAGATACGGGAGTTGACTTGGGAGGGCTAGGGTAAGGCACTTACGATGCCTAGCCCTTTAAAAGTGAGACTTCCATTTAAATTAGTGCAGCCCAAGGGGAGAATGTAGATAGAAATATTCATTAAGGACAAGACGTCCTGCTGCTCTCAGGCAAGTCCATCTCCAAAGCAGGCAGCAGAAAAATTGATCCAGTCTCAGTGAGCCGCAGTTACACTTACAAGAACATTATTGATTTGCTTAATGATGAATTGTCACCCAGTCCTTACAGGCAGCTCCCGAAAAAGCAAAGATACTAAAACTTCTAGTTTGCAACTGTGATTTCTGCTTCATTTCAGGGAACATGGGAAAATGGGAGATAGTAGATAATGACATCTAATTAAGTATATTCCATAATTCCCATTTAAACAGCTTTCAACCTTCTTGAATGTATGCTAAAATTAAATGTTCCTCTGAATAAATTGATGTATCTGAATACATAAATGCATGTGTGTGAACTTCATCATCTACTTTTCTATGAAATAAAGCCTCCTGGTAGCTCACAATATCTAATGAAATAATCTGACAAAATTGTTTTAAAGTAAATTCTTCCCCAAGTTGGTTTTTTTTTTAAATAATACTTTATGCTCTGAGTATATTTCATTCCTGGTTCCTAGTCCTTAGCGGCAATGTATAACTAGTCACGCCATCGCCATGCAGGGCTGGGGGGCTTGGGTGAGAGGGACAATTTAACCAGAGCAGCAGTTAGATGCACATCTGTGCTTTTCAACCCAAAGTCACATGGCAAGTAGACATGAGAGCTGAGATTGAACCAGCTGTCCCGAGCACTTTGCCTTGACCAGTTTGTTCTAATGACTGGGTGTGCCTCCTTTACATCATCCTTCCTTACTCTCGATACTGTTTTGCCAAGTCATTGCCAAGTTGTGCTGTGAGAGAGCAAAAGAGGGGTGCAAAAATAAGCTTTCAAAGCATTTTCTCTATATTCTGTTTCCTGGGGGAACACACTGGTGACTAGGGAAACTCTCTGTTCATCCAATGTGATGAAAAGAATAAGGACATCATGTTGCTCCCCACTGGGAATAAAAATTATCAGTAAAAACAAGCAAAAAAAAAAAAGCCAATTGTGCAGTAGAAATTCTTGTCAAAAGGAAAAATGGGGATTAATTCCCCTGCCTCAATGTCCTCACCAGAGATGACTTATTAAAAACAATTGGCCATATTTGGTCAATTTCGTGCTGTGTATATTCCAAGTAAGACCTCAGGATCATTATCTATTACAATTTAGAGAAAGCCTCCTACACGCATACCTTTGAATTTAAGAAGACAAAGAGATTACAATTACATGAATAATGTGTGGCTGAATTCTGTCAACAAAGTGGCATTTACTCAGGATTAATGGATTTAATATTTCTTCCACAGATCAGCTATACATGTGTCAACAAAAGATATTTTCGTGAAAGGACTTCTGAATTTGTGTGGCCAATAGAAAACCTTTGATTGTGGAGAAGCTCATCTTCTAATGAACTTCAGTGAGAGAACAGAGGGCATAGCCACTGAAACCATAGAAAAGAATCGAGGCCAGTGTCTGTCAAAGTTAGGGGATACCAAAAAATACCTGGATTAAACTTCCCTGTGTATTCCAGTTGTTTGTCCAAACAGATTTTAACAGAGCTCATGGGATGGTCGTATTACCTAGTAAGTTTTTTAAAGCTGGCAAGATAATAAGAACCTGCAAAAAGAACCTGTAAAAGGCTTACATGTTCTAAGCCTTAGTTCCCAATTCTTTTTTGTTGTTGTTGTTAAAGATTTATTTGTTTATGCATACAAAAGCTGGGGTGCAGGCCACAGGTGTGTGTGTATGGGTGGGAGAGGTGAGAGGATTGACCAGAGAGAGAGTGGGGAGCAAAACAGGGAGATCGCTGAAATCCACTGCTGAGGGGAACAGCTGGCAAGACAAGAGAGGTCTGCTGCACCATGTGGGTCAGCTCCCTGGCTGGGGATCAAACTCATGCTGCAGTGGCTGCCTATAGCTCCATAGTGCTGATACTTAACTCCTTAGTTCCCAATTCTGATACTTATTAGCTAGATGAACTTATACTGAGCAGATTGTTTCTGAACCTCATTTCATCTTTTGTAAAATGGAAACATTTCATTTTTCATTCACTCAGTCATCCAATAAACACTGATTATGTGCTGCTAATATGCCAGGCACTGTTTGAGGCACTAGAAACACAGCAAAGAACAGCAGCAACAACAAGAGTCCCACCTTATGGACTAAATATCCCAGTGGGAGAAGAGAAAGACAAACTTTCCAATAAACACATGTTATATCAGGTGGTGATAAGTGCTGTATTTGTTTCCTTGGAGTGTGTAACATAGGACCACAAATTGGATGGCTTTAAACAAGAAAAAAATGTATTTTCTCATGTTCCGGAGGCTGCAAGTCTGAAATCAACCTGTGGGCAGGGCCATGCTCCCCCTGAAGGCGCTAGGGAAGAGCCCTTCCTTGCCTCTTTCTAGCTCCTGGTCTTGCTGCAACCCTGGGTGTGCCTTGTCCTGCATTTCCCCCCTCCCAGCCCTGTTCTGTTGTCACCTGGCCTTCTCTCTGCGAGTCCTCACCTCCTCTTATAAGGATACCATTTGTATTGGACTCAGGGCCCATTGCTAGTCCATATGCCCTCACCCTAGCTAATGACATTTGCTGAGACCCTATTTCCAGATAAGGTCATATTCTAAGATTCCAGGAGAATCTGAGTCTTTTTTGGGGGGATGGGGGTGGGGGTGGGGGTTGGTCAACCCAGTAAAAATGCTAGAAGAAAAATCAAACCAGGCGAGGGAACAAAGAAACAACACAAATGCCCAAAAAATAAATGACTGGATCAAGAAGATGTGGTACATATACACAATGGAATACTATTCAGCAATCAAAAAAGACAAACACATGCAATTCGCGGCAACATGGATGGAACTGAAAAGGATCATGCTCAGTGAAATAAGCCAGAAGGAAAAAGAAAAATATCAGAAGGTTTCACTTATAGGAGGAATGTAGGGGAACCAAGCAAGGAATCAGGAAAAAAAATTACAATTAATTAAAAAGCAAAATTAACAGGCAACTATTAATCAGACACACTGCAGGGAGTGGGGGGAGAGGGATCAAAACAGGGGAGGGAAGAGCACAAGAGACTATGGTGATGGTGCACAGATAACTTGGTGGTGGGAATTTTACGGGGACTACACCTGAAAGAAGAAAGCATGCATTGTACAAAAAGGAAGAATGGGGCCTCCTGGTGGCAAAATGGGTTAAGTCTTAGCTCTATGAAGCTATCTGCAACTACTGCAGCACGAGTTCGATCCCCAGCCAGGGAGATTCCCACATGGCGCAGCAGACCTCTCCTGCCTCGCCCGCTGCTCCCCTCAGCAGTGTACTTCAGTAGACCCACCTGTTCTGCTCCCCGCTCTGTCACTGGTGAATCCTCTCACCACCCAACACCTCTGGCCTATACCCCAGTTCTTGTTTGCATAAATAAATAAATCTTTAAAAAAAAAAAAGGAAGAATGATGTAAAATGTATACCAAAAAAAAAAAACAAAACCCTACAAAGAATGGAAAGTGTCGCTTTTTTTCAGGGGGCCTATGTGAAGTGAGGGAGAGTGCCTTGCCATGCCTCTGGGGGAGAAGCACCTAGCAAGGACCCAGCACAACAGCCTAGAGTTTCAGAGACAGAACCTGCTTGTTGGCTTCAAGAGAGAGTCAGGGAGCTGGAAGGCTGCAGCAGAATGAGACAGCAGGGGTGCGAATGCTAGAGAGGACTCAAGAGGGGACTGTGGTGCAGATGCTTTACCGCCTCACAGACCCAGAGACTTGCCTCGCAGGAATTTTGTGAGGGTGAAGTGAGACACTATTTGTTAAGTATCTCAAAGTGCTCCTTTGAGAGTAGGCACATGGACTTGTCCCTTCTCTTCCTGCTCGCTTACCTCGCCCTCCCAAGCCCTAGACAGCACATTAAGAAATTTCTCCCCGGGTTTGATTTGACTGACTTCTCCAAATGAGAAGTTCTTATCTACTTAACTCATCACTCGATAAGGGATCTGACATTTTCCATGGCTTAAGGGACTGCCTTTCAGGGCTTGTAAACTCCAGCAAGTAACCTTTCATAAGGAGGAACTCCTGCTAAATCACGGTGCCTGCAGAGCAAAGATATACTTGCAATGCCTGAAGAGCAAGGCTAGCTACCTGGCTTGGAAATAAACCTCTTGTACTACACTCTGTCCTCACCCTAGTCATCTCTGAAGACACTCCTTGGACACCAGGGAGGAACATGGCTAGATTCTAGAAAATTTATTGTATGTCTTTTATTTCCAAAGAAACCCTGTAATTGATCTAAATCAATGGAATTCGAATGTTTACATGTCATTTAAAGCTGATTTCATCATTGTACTTTGTTTTTTAAAGATTTATTTATTTATGCATACAAGAGCTGGGGTGTAGGCCAGAGGTGTGGGGTTCTGAGAGGATTAATCAGAGACAGAGTGGGGATCAGAACTGGTGGATCTACTGAAATACACTGCTGAAGGGAGCAGCGGCAAGACAGGAGAGGTCTGCTGCACCATGTGTGTCAGCTCCCTGGCCGGGGATCGAACTCGTGCTGCAGTGGCTGTGGACAGCTTCATAGGCTGAGCTTAACCCGTTGTGCCACCAGGGAGGACTCATCATTGTATTTTTAAAAACATTGTAATGAATGAAAGAAGTTTAAGATGATGCTATGTATGAATACATTGTCCACAGATGAATCCTCATTCTATCCCTAGGCTATCAAGCATCATAGACATTCGCAAATTTCTAATAAGCCTGTGTCACTTTCATTACATCCTCATTTGTGTTGAAAAAACATTTTTAGGGGCCTCCCCGGTGGCGCAGCGGTTGGACGCTGCGCTGTGGAGCTGTCGGCAGCAGTCAAGAGAGTTCGACACCCGGCCGGGGAGATTCCCACATGGCGCAGCAGACCTCTCCTGCCTCACCCGCTGCACCCCTCAGCAGTGTATTTTCATTGATCTGCCTGTTCTGCTCCCCACTCTGTCTCTGGTGAACCCTCTCACTGCCCCACACCTCTGGTCTGTACCCCAGCTTGTATGCATAAATAAATAAATATTTTTTAAAAAATAAGCATTTTTATGGAATAGAAAAGAATACAAGGGACCATGGAGATGGATCACGGGTGAATTGGTGGTGGGCTACCCAAGGGGAATACAAAATGTAAAAGACATAAATAACAATAAAAAAGTACGATTCAAACTAATAAAATTTTGGTTGTTTTCTGAAAAGAAAATAAAATAAAATAAAAAATAAGCGTTTTTAGAATGGCCTCAGCTGTTCACTGTTTTTACAGAATTTCTGTGATTTGTTTGGGAAAATGGGCAGGTAATAGTGGCATTGTGGGGGATTCTAACACTGTACCCCGGAAACTCTGACCTGGGGATGTGGGAACTCTAGCAGAAACTATATAGAAAACTCTGAGGTGACACTTGCTAAATATACTGGCACAATCACAATATTGGCTGACTATATTCTTTGGGGTGTTGTAAATGGACTTGGATGAGATTTTTGAATTCTGGATTAGTACTCTTTTAACCCTTTGCACCTCTGAATGTCTGAGATGGAAATGTCTGGAAGGCAGCAATAACTGACAGCAAATAGGAAAATCAGCAGGAAGGTGCATGGTAGACTTGAAAAACACAAGACTGGACTTTCTGTTCATCTTGCATCTGTTTAGAAGATGTGACAGTGCGTAATGCAATCTATACTAGAAAGAGAAAATCATTTATGGAGAGATTAGGGACGATTTGCTACCAATTATGCTTGTGGCCCTGAAGCCAAGCACAATGAAATGATGACATCTCTCAGAAAATGTGCTTTCATCTTAGAACGAGATTTAATACAACATTTGGTATTTTCAGTGAGACTTTGGACACCTCAGCAAGGAAAAGCAGCTTCATTTTGTTTGTTTTCTCGTGCTCCCATCTTGTTTGGGGTGTCAATAACACCACAGCCTATGACAGGCAGCTGGTCACAGGGGAAGAGGAGCCAAAGGAGATCCCAGCCAAGCCATGAACTTTAGTTCAAATGCTCATCTCTGACACAGACAATGCCATCCCTTGTGTGGGAAGAAAAAAAAAAAAAAAAACAGGGATGGAGATTTGCCTGGGAAGGGGAATGACAATGTGCCCTAAGATTCACTTTCTTATTAATGCAGTGTTTGTGTGCCTGCACCATGAAAGACAACTGTGTATTTGCTGAGAACAGGCTCGTAGTCATTGTGTGTGTGTCCTGGAAAAATACAAGACCGGTCCAACACCCAGAACCCTTTTTAATTTAGGGTTCACCAAAGGGTGTGAACCTAATCCTTAGATTAGAATACCTTCTTTAGAAATGTTTCATTATTTATTATAATGGTCTGGACCTCTCTGACCCCCTGAGCTCTTGACCTTGATCACCCTCCTCCATCACACCCCCCTCCGCACCCACCCCTACTGCCCCCCTCCCCCCACCTTATTGAAACTCCTATTTGCTTTGGTTTTCTTGACTGCTCTCTTGATGGAGTTTTTCTCTCTCCTCACTCTGTCTTCCTCTTTTCTTCTTTTCTCCTTTCTCATCCTCCTCCTCATCTTCCTCCTTCTCTTCTTTATTTTGCTTCTCCCTCCCTCCCCTCCTCCCCTGTCACCCGGATATAAAATGGGGTGCCTGAATGTGGGTCCTTACCTGTGCGCCTAAAAGGGACTTATAATAAGACTCAATTGCAGGCACACACAATAAAATTAATAAAGGGTTTATTTATAAAAGGAGGGGAAATAATAAAACAACTCAAGGAAAAAAAAAAAGAAAGAATAAATTGGTGAATGCGTCCTACCAGTTCCCCTGAGCTAGAATCCCAATGGTGCACCAAAACCCAGCGAACAGCCAAGAGACCCCCAAAGTCCACAAGTCTGGTTATATACCAAAAATGGCTGCTTAACTCCACCCTCAGTTTCCAGCATCCTCCCTTTGGTGATGATGGCATTATGGGATTTGTAGTCTTAGGTGTCTTGGATCTCTCTGGTCTGAGGTGGGGGTGGGGTCCATAAAAACCTACCTGTGGAATTTGTTCAGGCCATCCTTTCTCCCCAACACTGACACTCTAACCAGTACTTACAAAATGTCTGTCTTCAAGCACTCTTAGTTTTTAACATCATTTTTCCTATAGAGCTCACTGTCTTTTCTAAACCTCCGCTTGCTTCCCCTTTCTGATCACCTGAATATTTTGCAAAGGAAAGCTGATTTCAAATCCAACCCTCCCCTCCTTCCAGCGAAACACATAGTTCTTCTGATTGTTAAGTTTAAATGTTTGTTTTCATCAGCATTTTACATAATGAATCGACAGTTTTATTTCATAAACCGGTGCCCCATTTCCTTTTTCCTGGAGGCAAACACCCTTGAATCCTTTTAGCTATTTTTTTGCTTAGTTTCCTCTTATAACAAACTAAGCTGCCTCCCCTGCTGCTTCTTGCGGTTTTCCATGTCAAGCATTACCTGTCTTACCCCCAATATCTTTACCACCTGGGCAACCCCGGCTGCTGCAGCCACCATCGAAGACTCCACCCCCCCAAACTCTCCTACCCCCACCCTTTCCACCACCACCCCATACACACATACACGTGCACTCTCTGGCCACGCATCTTTCCAAATAGTCAAATAACAATTGTGTTTGCACCCATCTACAACACTGGTCATAAAATATTTGTAACACAACTTTTCCTCTGTTTTGCCTGAAGTTAATGATTGTCTTGGTGCTTTGTTCACTTGGTTATCTTACTGAATCATCACTAAGTAAGTTCCACATTCTTCACTGGGAGAGCAAATATCTTCTCTTTGTATTGGAGCCCATCAGCAATGACACTGGTTTTGCCTTACGAGAGCATCTTGCGAGGAGCCTTCGAACTGTTGGGTCCAGACCTTGGTCTGGTCTGGGGCACCCCCAGCCCAGCTCACTGGCACCTTCTACAGGGGGCCTCATCTGGCTCTTGAATTGGTGTCCGTGTATGCTGGCTCCCCTGACTTCCTGTTTCTTGCCAAAACCTTCATTTCTGTGGAGCATATTCTCCGGTGGATTCCTGAGAAAATGCAAGTGTTCTTCCTTCCTCCCTTTTTCCCTCCCTCCCTTCCTCCTTCTTCCTTTCCTTCCCTTCATTCCCTTTCCATCCATCTTTTTAAAGTCTGCTACCATTTTTTAAAAAAGATTTATTTATTTATGCAAGTGTACAAGAGCTGGGGTGTAGGCCAGAGGTGTGGGTGGGGGGGTGAGAGGATTCACCAGAGACATAGTGAGGAGCAGAACAGTCAGACTGACTGAAATACACTGCTGAGGGGAGCAGCAGGGGAGACAGGAGAGGTCTGCTGCACCATGTGGGAAGCTCCCAGGCCGGGGATTGAACTCGTGCTGCAGAGGCTGCTGATAGCTTCATAATGCTGAGACTTAACCACTTGCACCACCAGGGAGGCCCAAGTCTGCTACCATTTTTGTGGCATTTGTTGAGAGATCAGTTAAATGAGTATTTTCAGCCTGCTTTCTTTCACCAGAAATTGGTCTTATTTTTTTTTAAATGTTCATTGTAGCAGTTTTTAATAGAAATTGTACATAAGATGGCTTTATGACTGTTCTTTCCTCAATAGCTTCTTCCTTGCCTTGTTATTTTCCATTTCTCCTTGGTCTTCCCAGGGTTTGCTTGGTGGTGTCTGTTCGGGATGAATGTACTCATGGACAGTCTAGCGGTGGATGGTAGCACGGTGAGCCCACGCTGCAAGCAGTGAGCAGGGGACATGTTTTTGTTGTGTATCAGGACAAACTGGCTAGTTTGCTGGCTTCTGGATAGCTACCAGATGATTGGACCTCACCATTCTTTGAGATGAGCACAGAATAAACAGCACATCTCTTTACCAGCCACTAGAAAGACAAGACACTTCTGTGAATGGGGCGAGAGGGGCTGCAGTGCTTTTATGGCTTCAGCTGGATGAGAAACCCCAAAAAGGCTAAACTTTTTGTTGGTACCAGCCAGGAAAATTTGGTTTTTTTGTTTTGTTTTGGTGCTGTGGGTCACCCCACATGAAAAACAGAGTCAAGGGATCCCAGAATTTGATAGATGAGAGAGTGAAATCCAGAGGAGTGAACCTCACAAAGTGAGTTGGGCATGCCTTGTGCTGGGACCCCTTTCTTTGGATGTGACCCACTTCCCCTTGTCCCCCAGGACTCAGCTCAGCATTGTCTTGTCTAGGAAGCAACCAGTCCTCCTCTGTGGTTGATTGAGGGACTTGACCAGATGCTCCCTAAGCAACCTGTGCGTTGACAATGGCTCTGTCCTAGACAATGTGGGTCCACCCTTATTCTTTGGCTCCCTTCATTATAATGTTCTTCTAAAATATCCTTCTCACAGACAGTTCTATTATTACATGGTTGACCAGGCTGCAGTACATTCTAGTCTTCAACATATACTGTAATTACTTTGATTGGACTTGGGTAGTTTTCAGGTCTCCATAGCTATATATTTCCATCTTAGTGTGGGCTTTTTCTCCAAGTGTCTGCTTTCAATATTTTTTAATTTTAGGATGCCTTGTCCTCAAATTCCATGAGTGGAAGCACCTAATCAGAACTGCCTGCATTTCTTGAAGATGTTTGTAATTTATCTATTTCTCAGACTTGCTGGAAGAATCAGGTAGGATGATGTTCATGAAAATGCTTTGTCAATAGGAATGTGCTATAAAGATATGAGGCATTATTTTTGCAACACATCCTGTTCTTGTTGATTAGTCCAGCCTGAAAAAAAAAAGATATAATCTTT
>PVIJ01008187.1:61740-76399 GCA_004024925.1 Scalopus aquaticus
ATTTATGTCTTTTACATTTTGTATTCCCCTTGGGCAGCCCACCACCAATTCACCCGTGATCCATCTCCATGGTCCCCTGTATTCTCCTCTCTTCCATTTTGTGCCCTTATCCTCCCCTCCCCCCTCCCCCACCGCTGAGTGTCTCTCTCCCACCCGGCCTCCCTATAGTCCTGTTATAAGTGAAACCATTCGATATTTAAGATATAATCTTTAATGGAGGAAGAATTTCTATTAGTTTAATTGACCTTTAGATATAAATTTAATGCAAACTTCCCTGCTATGTTTATGAAAAAACAACAGCTAGAGTTCTGTGAGTTTTTCTTTCTTATTTCCAGTTTTTGCAGTGGGTTTAAGATTTTTCATTTGAAAGTACCTGCTTCCTCCCCTAACATTAATATATAAATCAAACTTGTTTATGCTTAGTGCTATATAGAAATTATATTCATTTTGCAACTACAATTTAAAATAGAACTGAAGTAGACAGCAGTTGCCATAAAATACTATAAATTAATATTTATTTTCTCTCTCCCTGAGTATTTTAATCTTGGATGAGTTTCCAACCTTTTTACTAGTTACTTATTTTTAATTTATCTTTTTGCAAATTGAGGTGACATTGCCTTACAAAACTGTATTGTGGTTTAGGGGAATAGATTCACCCCTCTTCAGATGTATCACCGCACCTACCACCAACGCACCCCTATGCTATTGGGTTCCCTTCCCGCTTCATCCTCCTCCCCCTTGCTCTGGAATAGCCTCAGTTCTGCAGTCATATTTCTAGGGTTTGTTTTGATTTAGTTTTGTCAATTCCTTTGTTTTGTTTCTCTGTATTCCACATATGGGAGAAATCATCTGGTATTTGTCTTTCTCCTTCTGATTTTTTTCACTTAGCATCATTCCCTCCAATGCCATTCATGGTGTAAATGGCAAGATTACTTGCAAGATTACTTTTGTTTTTTTAGAGATTTATTTATTTATGCATAGAAGCTGGGGTACAGACCAGAGGCATGGGGTGGTGAGAAGGTTCACCAGGGACAGAGCAGGCAGATCAGAAAAGGCAGATCAGAAATGCACTGCTGAGGGGAGCAGCGAGCGAGGCAAGAGAGGTCTGCCGCAGGGATTCTCCCCGGCTGGGCATCGAACTCGCATCGCGCTGCCGACAGCTCCACAGCGCAGCGCCCAACCACTGCGCCACCAGGGAGGCCCCTACTTTTTTTTTTTTTATAGCTGAGTAGTTTTGCATTGCATCTATAAATTGGACACTTTAACAAGGTTAATTCTTACGTTCTATGAGTAGGGAATTTCTTTTCATTTCATTGTGTTTTCTTTGATTTCTTTTAGCAATATCTTACAGTTTTCATTAAACAGATCTTTTACCTCCTTAGTTAGGTTTATTCCTAGGTATTTAATACTTTTTAAGGTTACTGTAAATGAAATTGTTTTCTTGATTTCTTTCTCTTCTAGTTCATTATTTGCATGTAAGGTTGTAACAGACTTCTGAGAATTGATTTTGTAGCTTGCCATTTATTGAACTGATTTGTTGTTTCTAATAGTTTTTTAGTGGTGATTCTTCTAACTTTAAAAAAAAATTAAATACATTTACTGAACTTGTTTTATCTCCCTGTACTTTGGTATCACTGTTAATTATAAATCTTATCAAATTTGACTAGTAGTATCTGTAGATTTACATTTGAGTAAAAGGTGGTGGGAAACCTACGGGAAATATACAGTAATGTAAAGGACACAAAAAAATAATAAAAAAATAATAAAAAGGGCCTCCCCGGTGGCGCAGCGGTTAAGCGCTGCGCTGTGGAGCTGTCGGCAGCGGCGACGCAAGTTTGACGCCCAGCCGGGGAGAATCCCACATGGCGCAGCAGACCTCTCCTGCCTCGCCCGCTGCTCCCCTCAGCAGTGTATTTCTGATCTGCCTGTTCTGCTTCCCGCTCTGGATCTGGTGAAGCCTCTCACCGCCCCACGCCTCTGGCCTGTACCCCAGCTGCATGTATAAATAAAATAAATCTTTAAAAAAAAAATTAAAAAAAATAATAAAAAATATATGTAATTGTGGGTTTTCCCTCTCTGTTATCTTTCATTGTCCTTTGCCTGAGTTAAGTCTAACCTGCATTGATTTCATTGTTAGGTTTTTATATTTCAAACACCGGAGGGAAAAGGTCCTAATTCTAGAGAATATACGTTAATGTTAACGTGTCAACTTTCAGAATAAAGAAAAGATGTAATTAGAAAATGATTGCTTATTCTTTGCAATTTGCTGAGGGCAAGAAAACTTCTATTATCAGATTTTGAGTATTTCTCATTTTCTGATTTTAAGAACATGTGTGTAGTATTCTAACCCAAATGGAATAGTTTCTTCATCTTTTTCTTTCTTCCTTCTTTTCTGCTGCCTCCATCCTTCTCCTTCTTCCCAGATTGTATGATTCTAAAGGACAGAACTGAATTCCAGTTTGAGAAGTTGATTCTTGTTGGAGAATTGAATGCATCTATGTTTGTAAGAGCAATGCCAGTTGACAGATGGGCATTTTACCTTTTGAAACTACAAGAACCAAGAGGGGAGAGCCTATGAATGATGTGGTGTGGTCATCACTGTATTCTTCGTACGTAGCAAAGTGCCTGGAACATAGTAGATGCTCAGTAAAGCATTTCTGAATGAGTTCATCTGAATAAATGTGCCATCACAAATTGGATCATAATATTGTGCTGCCTGAAGTCAATAAACACAATTTAGATCTAGATCATAGGTTCACATGGTGCTCAAACAAAGGGAAACAGGGGCTGCTTGCACAGAACATGTGCTTTTGCACAGAACATTTATCTGACAGGGAAAGTGTAGCCATTATACTTCATGAACAAAATTAAAGGGTAGATGCCACTCTCCTCCCTTTTCTAGATTTTGGGGGGCCTTTTTTTGCATTATTCCCATGTGTATTCATCCCAGCTTTGTCCTTCCCTGTGCTCGCCCTATGCAACACCCTATCTGGTCTAAATCACATCCCCAGAGCCTAGAGTTTCAGGTAATGAATGTATTAAATAAATCCAGTGTCCCTGTGTCTTCAGCAACAAAAGAGCAGGCCTCCTATTAAAGGATTACACATTATCACACAGATCCATGAACTTTCACACCTATAGATTAGTGGGGTGAACAATCCTGAGAAAGAAATAGGGTATTTACCAGAAGCCTGCAAGCCCCCTCCTGTCACTAATCCAGGTCAAGGTTAATTTCTGCTCTGACACTCATCAGATTAGGTTTGGATTTTGCTTTTGAATTGTTAAAATATACCGAACAAAATTTACCACCTTAGCCATTTGGAAATGGTTTGTACATTTGCATTGTCTTTCAGTGAATCTTCAGAAATCTTTTCCTCTTGCAAAACTCAGAATTCTTTGCTCATTCAACATCTCCCCATTGCCTCTTCCCATCACCCCTGACAACCACCATTCTTTCTGTCTTTATAAATTTGACCCTATTCTAGGTAAATTGAATAAATGGAATCATTTGACATTTTGTGACTGGCTTATTTCACAGTTTTACCTATTCTTAAAATGATTCACATACATGCAGTCATAAATAGCATTCTTTTGTGTCTTTTCCTGCTCAATATAATGTCTTTAAGATTCACCCATGTTATTGCAAGTTTCATTGGTGAGTTTTTTGTTGCTACCTGGTGTTTCATTGCATAATTCTGTGCCACAACTGATTTATCCACTCTCCTGTTGATGGACATTTGGGTTGTTTTCCCACTTGGGCACTTATGAACGAAGATGGCATATAGATTCATACTTTGTACTTATCCTTTGATGGATTTATCCACTCTTTTCTCTTGGTGACAACACTGGAGTGGAATATAGCCATGTTTAGCCACGACAGATGTGGTCAAACAGTTTTCCAGAGTGGAATGTGGAGGGTTCTAGTTACTTTCCAACCTTGCCATCATTTGGTATTGTTGCTCTTAATTCAAGCATTACTAAGAACTGTAGGGTTATCTCTGGTAGTTTTAATTTGCATTTTCCTCTGAGTATTGCTGGTGAGCACCTTTTCACATGTTAATTGGCTTTTTGATATCTTCTTTTGTGAAGTGATTATTTAAGTGTTTCATTGTTTTGCCTGTTAATTTTGAAAGACTTGTCATTTTCTCACTGATTTATAGTTCTCTATACATTCTGAATATGGATCCTTTGCTTCTCCATGGTCTATGGCTTGCATTTTCACTCCCGGTGTCTTTAATTAAGCAGAGATTTGTTTTGTGTCTTAAGACCTTTGCTTATCCCAAGGTCAGTTTCAAAAGTTTGTCCTTTCATCTTTCACATTTAGATCTAAGATACATCTTAAATTGTTGTTTTGCATGGTACCCCACATTGGAGTTGAGGGGAACAGATGCACCTCCTCATTCTGGGCCCTACAGAAGTTTCACCTCCTGCCCAAGAGTGGTAGCAAATGTAGACGATTAGCCAAGTGATTTTTCAGTGCGGGGGGCACACCGCCATTATGCAGAGGGAAAGCAGCAAGGTTAAAAGGGATCGGTGAAGAGAAGCAAGAGGACTGGACTGACTCTGGTTGTTCTGGATTCTGGCAGGTGCCAAGCTTTGGGGTCAGGGGTCAGGCCCGGCGGGGGAAGTCTATAACCTACACTCTGGCTTCAGAGGAACCAGTTCTGGAAAGTTTACTTTTGCATTATTGATTTATTTTATTATTTTTTATTTTTTAAAGATTTATTTATTTATGCATACAAGTTGGGGTACAGGCCAGAGGCGTGGGGCGGCGAGAGGGTTCACCAGAGACAGAGTGGGGAGCAGAACAGGCAGAGCAGAAATACACTGCTGAGGGGAGCAGCGGGCGAGGCAGGAGAGGTCTGCCACACCATGTGGGAATCTCCCCAGCCGGGCGTTGAACTCGCGTCACAGCTGCCAACAGCTCCACAGTGCAGCGCTCAACCGCTGCGCCACCTGGGAGGCCCCTATTATTATTGATTTATTTTAAATTAAAATTTAAAAATATCTACAAAAAATATCAGATACACAGCCATGTACGTGGTTCCTAGGAACAGCTGAAACCAAGTTGTCTCATTTGATGGTCTTCAGTGAGTAGGTTAGTGGGTGAAGGGGTGGGCATGGGGTCGGAGCTGCTCTGTGGCACTGAAAACCTCTTTCCTGGGCCTCATTTTCGAATCACATTGTGTAGCTTGGCCCTGTCATTGGGTCAAGTACTCATTTTTCAGTGCTCATTTTAATAATACAAAAGAGGAGTGATGACTAATTTTCAAATAGAAGCAATGGCAACAAATGACACCCCTTCACCCCTACACTCTCTCTCGTTAGGGGAGAATCATGTCTGAGTTACCCAAACCTGAGGAGGTAAGTCACCAACTTGGAGTCCTCTTCTGGGTGTCAGAAAGCCTGGGGCTCTTCCTTCACTGGCCTTTAGGGAAGAAATTGACCCTTTCTGAGCGTTTTCTTTTTCTTTTTTTTTTTTTAAGATTTATTTATCTATGCATACAAGCTGGGGTGCAGGCCAGAGGCGTGGGGTAGTGAGAGGATTCACCAGAGACAGAGTGGGGAGCAGAACAGGCAAATCAACTGAAAGACGCTGCTGAGGGGAGCAGCGGGCGAGGCAGGAGAGGGCTGCAGCGCCATGTGGGAATCTCCCCGGCCGGGCATCAAACTCATGCTGCAGCTGCCAACAGCTCCACAGCTTTGTGCTTAACCCATTGTGCCATGTGGGAGTCCCTCTGAGCTCTTTCTGACAATGGGAACCACATATAACTTTCCCAGGGGTAAAAGGGACTAACTTTGGAGATAGCTGTGATTGCCCAGTGACCATGGCATAGGGTTGCCAGATAAATGCAAGGCACTGGCTAAATTCAAATTTCAGATAAATAGCACGTGGTTTCTTCACATAATTATGTCCAACTATTGCAATAACCAGGTACTCTGTGTTTTCATTTGTGAAATCTGGCCCATCTATCCTGGCATGTTATAAGCATCTGGTAAATGTTTCCTCATTTGTGCTTTTTCAAAAACCCATCTTTAAAAGGGCTGCAGGCACTACCCGATCCTGCTGTTGCTAGACTGTGGCTGACAGAAGGGGAGATAAAGAAATCTGACTAGAGCAAAATTGGCTATAATCATATCCTTATTTTTGCAAGAATAGTACAAAATAGAATTAAAATGCTAAGGGACAGCATAGGGTTCTACCTGATTATTAATTCACTTTTTATGGAGTGACTAAATAAGTTCTCATTCTCCAAAATGATGTACTTTTATCGAGAAAAATTTAATTATGGGTATGGTGAGTTTTCAATAATACGGCCAAATACTTATGACATATATTTGAGTGAGAAATGCAGGATATGAAAGTGTGGCTATATTATGGCTACTACTACGTTAATGCATAGAAAAAAATCTGGGAGGAAACATGAAATAACGCTTGGTGACTGGATTTTTTGGTTCATCTTTGCATCTTTATAGTTTTCAATACTGTCCAAGCTTTCTATAATTAAACATATTACTCTTTGAATTAAACTAGTGTTCGTGGGGCCTCCCTGGTGGTGCAGCGGTTAAGCGCTGCGCTGTGGAGCTGTAGGCAGCAGCGATGCGAGTTCGACACCCAGCCAGGGAGAATCCCACATGGTGCACAGACCTCTCCTGCCTCGCCCGCTGTTCCCCTCAGCAGTGTATTTCTGATCTGCCTGTTCTGTTCCCCACTCTGTCTCTGGTGAAGCCTCTCACCACTCCACACCTCTGGCCTGTACCCCAGCTGTATGTATAAATAAATAAACCTTTAAAAAAAAATAAACTAGTGTTCTTTTTTTTTTTTTTTTTTTTTTGTTCAAGCTGGGGTACAGGCCAGAGGCGGGGCCGTCGAACTCGCATCACGCGCTGCCGACAGCTCCACAGCGCAGCACTCAGCCGCTGCGCCACCAGGGAGGCCCCCAGTGTTCTTTCTTAAATTATGTTAGATTGATAATTTATCAGTGGTTTTGAATTAGAAATAAAATTCTAATGAAATAAACCAGGGGTGGGAAATGACAGGACTGGAAGTTCTTAGTCATGAACAAAACATAGAAATTCAGATGTAACAAAACCATGCAGTCTAGCTTTACATAATGTGTAACGAATAAATAAAATAAATACCAAAATACTAAATCAAACATAATTTAATAAAATTTAAATTAGGAAAAAATAAAATAAATCTCTTCGTTATGAAATATTAGACAAAGCAGAAGGTATATAAAACACAAAGATACAGCTGAACACATTTTTTTAGAAACAGAACCCCAGGTCACCACTGGGGTGCACCACAGCATGGTGTCAGGATCGATATGTCCCCCCTGTGGTCTTTCCAAATCATAGCCCCCCTCGATTCCAGCCTATTGGTTTGTGCAATTTACTTTCTTTCATTTCATTTCAGTTTCACCACCTAAGTTGCAACCATATAAAAGTACAGATGAATTTGACTTGTTCTTGAACTTGATAGAAATGGAACCCATATTAAATATTCTATTGTGTCTGGCTTCCTTCACTGAGCATTCATCCACATGGCTTAGCATTGTAGTCACTTATTCATTTTTGGTGCTGTGCTGGTATTTCAATATAGGACCATGCTGCCACTTATTTATCCATTCTCCTGTTGATGGATACTTGGGCTGGCTCCAGGTTTGGCACTGTGAACTGTGACTGCTGTCAGCATTTCTTTCCAACTCTCCCAGTGCCATGGGGCACTGAGAATGACATTTTAGCTTCTGGGAACTGACCTGACTTTGTGCTAATGTGATCGCTACCCATTTGTGACCATAAAAGGGAAAACTGATAGAGACCCTGGAGTTTGGGATCTGCAACTGTGATCTTGTTGTCATGGATTGGTTCCTATTCATGACAAATTCAGATTTCAAAGGACTGAAAACCCAGCAATTTTCGTAAATGTCAGAATAAGCCTGCTGTTATTTTAAATGCATTAAAATTCTTTTAAATGGCAAGAATCAGCCTTAAAAGACGTCTTATTTCAAATTAATAGCATCTAAATGTGAAGGTTTCTGCTTCATGACTAACAAAAACATTTGCCAATATCCCCATTTTGCTTTTAGCCAGAATCAGAAATTTTTTCAAGTGGGAAACAATTCTAGGGACTCTATCCAATTCAATCTTTTCATTTCATAAGTCAGTAAATGAAGGCTTCTTGAGGTCAAATGCTTTCCCAAGGTCACATTTAACTAGTTAGTGTAGAACAAGGGCTGGACTGAAGACATTTGACTTCCAACTTTGTACATTATACAACACTCCCGAATTACCCCCAGTGAGCCTCCCTGTACAATACAGGGACAGCAGAAGAGTGAGAATGTTCCTCTGCCATTGTCACCATCATTCTAGCCGATTCATTAGCACATCCACCTGAGTACGTGCCCTTCTGCTTCCTGATTCTCACCTCAGAGGCATGGTACTAACACTCGGACTTTGTAATTCCAGTGCAGTGGTCATTTTTTGTAATATTTTGATCCCTACGACAACAGATGACTATAAATGGTTACATACTTGAACATCACAGCTCTGAGTTTATCCCAGTCACCTGTGACTACTTTGAGAGTGGAAGAACAACAGAGTTGGCAACAGTTTGGAAGCTGTGTGTGTGGGGGGGGTGTTGTTGAGGTTAAAAGAGAAAAAGGATAATGGAAGGAGTTAGGGGGAAAAGGACAATGGAAGGTGGAAAAAAAGGATGATGGAAAGAGTTTCTCCCACAGGTAACTTTGTTCAATTTAAAGGGACTGTCCTTTATACTAAGATTTGTCTTTCCAACTTTTTGGTGTGTTCAAATGTACTTCCTTTAATAATATTTTATGGTATTATGGTTTAAAAGTGTTTTTGAAGGCAATGCTTGCAACTGTTTTATTCACTCCTATATGCTCAGTTTCTTGAATAGCACCTGTCATTAACAGAGCCTCGACAGCTAGTTAAATGAATGAGTTGAAAGTTAGGAACCCTAGTCTGGTCACTAATTTTAGGGGATGGCACTTACTAATCCCTGAAATATAGACATCTGATTGTAGATGTCATTTCTGAGGAGTGATATAAAACCCGAGTATGCCATGGTGGAGTGTCTCCCCAAATTTGCATCTACATGGAACCTTATAAAGAAGGTCTTTGCAGATGTTTTTTTTTTTTTGGTTTTTTTTTTTTTTTAAAGATTTATTTATTTATTTATACATATAAGCTGGGGTATAGGCCAGAGGCGTGGGGCGGAGAGAGGGTTCACCAGAGACAGAGTGGGGAGCAGAACAGGCAGATCAGAAATACACTGCTGAGGGGAGCAGCGGGCGAGGCAGGAGAGGTCTGCTGCACCATGTGGGATTCTCCCTGGCTGGGCGTCGAACTCGCATCGCACGCTGTCGACAGCTCCACAGCACAGCACTCAACCGCTGCGCCACCAGGGAGGCCCTTTTTTTTTTTTTTTTTTTTTTTTTTAAAGATTGGGTCTTTGCAGATGTAATCAAGTGAAGATGAGGTTATAATGGTAATCCTGATGGACCCTGATTCAAACACTGATGTCCTCATGAGGATATCTGGACACAACAATATAGGCTAAAGGTGATGGGGTGACAGATACCAGACAGTAGAGACTGGAATGTTAGAGCTTCAGGCCAAGAAATGCCGGAAACCACCAGAAACTAGATGAGGTAAGAGAGGATCCTACCCTAGAGTCTGTAGAGGGAGCATGGTCCTGCAGCCACCTTGATTTTTGATGTCTAGCCTCCAGAATTATGAGGGAATAAATATCTTTTATTTTGAGCCCCCCAGTTCATGGTATTTTGTTATGGCAGTGCTGCAAAACTAACACGGGAGTCCAGAGCAGTGGGTGTGATCAGAAGTAGAAGTGAAAATTACTCACAATTGATTGTACCTTACAATTTCTCTACTATATTTGGGGCAATTGAAAAAATATCCACACCACTTCAGAGTATAACTAGTGACTTTCAGTATATGGGAATATTTATCTGGGGGATACTTTTCTATTTTTAGTCACGGAAGATTCAGCTCTTGGATGCTGTAGGAAGGATCTTTATTAGCTATGAACTGTGATCAAAAGAAGCATTAGGCACCTGGGACAGGTTAAAACCTAAAATATATTTCTGGAAGTTGGGTTTAAATCAACTTTAAAATAAATATATTTTGCATATTAATATTTTATAGGAGTCTAGTAATTTAAAACACTTGTATGATGAATTCATATAAAGGGAAAAGAATAAAGAAGATTTTGGGAATAATTACTTACTAAAGAATGGGAAGAAATGGGTGATGCAACGGGTTAAGCGCAGCACTATGAAGCTATCCAGAGCCACTGCAGCATGAATTCGATACCCAGCCAGGAAGATTCCCACATGGCGCAGCAGACATTTCCTGTTTTGCCCGCTGCTCCCCTCAGCAGTGTGTTTCTGACGATCTGCCTGTTCTGCTCCCCATTCTGTCTCTGGTGAATCCTCTCACCACCCCACACCTCTGGCCTATACCCCAGCTTGTATGCATAAATAAATCTTAAAAAAAAAAAAAGAATGGGAAGAATTGACTTACCTATTTTGATTTTCATATTTGCCTAAAACAAGAACCATCTATGCAAAAGGAGAGGGTAGCTTTGTTTTAACTAAAGATTAAAAAATAACTGGTAATGCCTATCCACAAGCTTCCCCAGGGCAGGCATTTTTGTCTATACTGTTTACCAGTGTTACCTGGCACCTACACAATGAATACTTGTTGAATGAAAGTCCTATGCGATTTACATTGTTATCAGAAGTGGTGGAATTACATGGCCTATATTTCTTGGTCAAATACTTCATTGTTGCATAAACTTATTTATTTCTGTATGGCAGAACATGAGAAATTAGAAAAAGATCAAGAATTATGGGATTAAAATGAGTGTCCTAAAATCTGAAAAGCTGTTAATCCATAGGATGATAGTGGCGATCTAAGCCTTTATAAAGTTGAAATTATAAATTTTGTGAGGGAGGGGCGAGGCTTTAAAGATACCAGAAGGTCTCATCCTGCCAGTGAGCAGGGGGCATATGTATTCAGTTTGGCCACCTGGGGCCCATTTAGTGCACTAGAGCAGTAATTTGCTAAATGGGTTGCTTGTAGTAAAAAAGAATGAGTAAATAGTGAGCAATTTAGACATGGTAAACCACTAGCAGCTCAAGGGATATAAAAATGTGAAACTATAATTGGATCCCTTGTTCATAATGTACTAACTAAATGTATTACATTGTATATTGCATCTCCCTTAGTTTATTCCTGGACACAGCTGAGCCCTTAAAATTCAGACAGAAACCATCCTAGCCATCAATTCATGCTTCTATTAAAATTCCAACTGCTTATATTAGGAAAAAAAAAAACCCAACTCCAAAGAGGGTTTCTTTTATCTTAGATCTAAGGATGCAAACAGGATTAACCTAGATGCAGAAGACAGCAAGTCAGTTATAAATCTCATAGCATAAGATAAACTGTGGCAGTAAATTGAAAATTATGTTCTCTTTTTCTATACTTAGCTGTGAAAATATTTTAACAAGTTGGCATCAGGGTTTGCAACTTTTACATCTGTTGTTTCTTTTCAGGATTATCTTTTAGCAATTTAAGATGTGATTCTTTGAAACGGGTGGCTAGCCAGAAATATGGTATTAGATTATTTGGAATACTTTACTGGGTGGGAGAGGGGATTTGTGAGTTTCGTAGTTTTAGGATATTGGCTGATTCCCCACTCTGCTTTCAAGTAGGAGAAACTGCTATTTCATGGATATCTGGAAGACATTTGCCTTTTCTGAAATCCCTTTCCTGTTCACAGAAACTGTATAGTGTGGGCTGGCAGGGATGGTCTGCATGATGTTTCACGACCCCAGCAAGCTCTAAGTCCACGTTTCATTGCCCTTCTCAATGTGTGTTATTTCAACTTGCAGGTTCCAGTTTATTTGGTGTTAACGGCACTGTCTATTCTTTATGAACTCTCATTTTCTTTCTCTCTCTCTTCTCACTCCCAAGTTTAGTAATTTTATTGAAGTTGGAGGGGCAACAAGTGATAGATCATACTGTCTCTTCTGCTTTGCCTTCAACTGATTTTTATTTTTCTGGGTCCAATAAGATATGGTGTTGTTCACGACATGAAGTAATTAATGTTTCAATATGTTGAAATTATATTCTATATTCTCCCCTTTCCTCCCACCCCTCTCCCACCCTGCACACTGTTTTATTCTTTAGGTTGAGATACGATAACATCTTCCCCTTCTCATTCAGTAATTCCTCAAACCAAGTCTCTGTCAGGAATATATAATGACTCCCCACCTCAAAACTTTGGATACCAAATTTTCTGAGCTATGCTTTTCCCTAAAGATTTTCTTCTTTAGGGCCTCCCTGGTGGCACAATAGGTTAAATTACAGCCCTATGAAGCTATCTGCAGCCACTGCAGCATGAGTTCGATCCCTGGCCAGGAAGATTGCTGCATGGCTCAGCAGACCTGCCTTGCCTGCTTCTCCCCTCAGCAGTGTACTTCAGTCCATCTGCCTGTTTTGCTCCCCACTCTGTCTCTGGTGAATCTTCTCACCCCTCCGACACCTCTGGCCTATACTCCAGCATTGTACGCATAAATAATAAATAAATCTTTTTAAAAAAGATTTTCTTCTTTAAAAGAGGTGTTTTGGTTAGAAATACCTTCAAAGAGTAAACAAAATTCCTAGACTATACAAAGTCAGAGAGTGGTGACTGGGTAAAGCTTAGTGACAGGCTGCAGAGCTTGAGTAAGCATAGTACAATAATTTCTTAGGATGAAAATGGACGTTGGGCTAATGGCAACAGCAATTATGAGTAGAACAAACTATTTTTAAGTTTGTTACATTAGCTAAGGAAATACAGCTCTAGAAAGCTATATGGGAGTTAATAAGCACTTCTTAAAATAGCAAAAATTATATAAAGAGGTTTGTAGGAAGTCAACTCAAGAACTAATGAATATAAAGAGATGTGAACAGTTCACATTTTAGACTGAAACATAACATGCTCTATGTTTTTTTAATTTATTAAAGGATAGCAAAATTAAAATATGGTTCTTTTCACTTCTAGAACTAATCATTCCAATCATTTGTGTTAGGGGCTACTCAAGGCAACATACAGACTGGTAAAGTAGCAATTTATCTTCCGTCTCATTACCTCTTTCTCTGTCTCTGCTGTCTTTTCAGAAACTGATCATTCAGCAAGTACTCAGTTCCAGAAACGTCATCCAAAGTTAGGTCTCTATTATCTGACTTCCTAGATTAGGTCAGTTCCCTTGTTTTATTTTTGTCTCTTTCATGGCACATTGTATTTTCCCCTTCCCTACATCCCTCTCAATTGTTGAATGCCTTCTTTCTCATCTCTGTATAAGTTCTTTGAAGACGAGGACAGTATCTGATTTATTCAATTGTTGTAGTACAGTGAGTGGCATGTATGTGTTTATAATTTTATTTGTTAATGTAACTGACTTGACTTTCTTCTCTCTCTTGGGAGAATTTGCATTCTCCCTAATTTTTAAAATGGAACTCTGTGCTGTTGATTGAATTGAATTGGAATACAAATTAGTTCCATGAGGCTAGGGGGTCAGACTTCAGAAGAAAACTAGAGGAATTTCAGGAATTTCCAGAATCAAGAGCAATACTATATTTTTGTTCCAATAGCTTCCTCCATTGCACTTCAATGAAACTGTGCAGATAACCTAAGTTCAACTTCTCTTCCTCTCTCCATCTTCTTTTCCCCTCTTAATTCCAAATTCTATTATCTTACAGAAGTTAAGGTAGTATATAAAGAGTCTCACTTGTGAAGATCCAGATTTATAAAACAACCTGGGGGAAATGGCAATTTAACCGACAGAGTTCACTAAATTCTTTTAAAATAGTTAACTTGCCTCATCTAACCTGCAATATTGTTTTAAGAAGAAAATGCAACTTTTCAGACCACAGGAAACACTGTGACAATAGCAGTGGAAACTTTTTTTCCCCTGAATGTTGACAAACAGACAGGTAAGACAACACACAGTCCCAGCCCATTCTCTTACCGCAACCAGTCTCCACACCACTGTTTTCTGTGTCACTAAGCTACCCAAACTTCAAGATCAACGGGAAAAATTAAGATCCCGAACTCTGTCTTTTCCCTTCTCAAATACAGGAGAGGGAGAGGATCGGCTCAGGGATGCACGCTTTCCACCAAGCACATGGGTTGCACTGCTTGCTTTCCCCTGAAAAAGTGGGGGGAAAGCGAAGTTAGCCTACTTGATGACCAGGGCTCCTGTGGTGTGTGCATTTGTATTTCATACAATGAATGGAGGTGAGGACCAAGGACCGGGGTCCTTCGTACAGTTTGACATCCCCTCAAACCCTCACTTTGAGTTAGTCCTGAAAACAAAAGTATCCTGGCCCAACAGGGGAACAGGAGTGGGCTAACTGGGTGAAAGTAAATGTATAGAAGAAAATATAGGCAAAACTCTACATGACATACATCTCAGCAAAATCTTGAAAGACACATCCCTCAAAGCAAAGGAAGTAAAAGACAATATAAACAGATGGGATTATATCAAAATAAAAAGCTTCTGTACAGCAAAAGAGACAGTAACCAAAACTAACAGACACCCTACCAACTGGGAAAAGATCTTTG
>PVIJ01008188.1:0-34471 GCA_004024925.1 Scalopus aquaticus
AATTTCAGGAGAACAGTAACTAAGTTTCTCCACCATGCCTGCATTCATTGGCCTTACTCATTAGCTCCTGGAAGCGAGATATCCTTGAAACAATGAAGTTTCCTTGCCCCTCAAGGGCTAATGTTTGAACAAAGAACAACTAACCCCTTCCCCTATTTCCCTTCCTGGCCTGATAAAATCAGCTTATGTTAGTTCCTCCAGAGATTAGCATAAAGATGTTTCTTTTATCATTGTCTTGGCTTCAGACAATAGGTATGGAGACAGCAGCCTCCACCCTAGGCCTAGGGCAAAGGTTGAAGACTATGTCCTTTACCTTGCCGAAATTTACCTCAGATAAGAGACATTCTTCAAAAGATCCTTGATTTCCCCTCAAACTATGTAATTGATTATGTATTTGAATATCTGTAATCACCCTGTCATTGCCAGTAGTTAATTCTTCTCATGCTTTAAAAACCCTGTTCTCCAAGAATAAAGTGGAACAGCCTGATCAGACTCTCTGGTGTGTGCTGTCTCCCGCTCCCCACCTTCTTCTCCCCACTCGCTCCCCACCCCCTTCTCCCCACTGAACCCGCCGCAGCCGCCGCCGCCGCCGCCGCCGCCGCCGCCGACGCTTTCCCCACCACCCCCGGGTACCCAACCTCGGTCGGAGCCGGCCTCCGACAAGAGGGTTCACCAGAGACAGAGTAGGGAGCAGCACAGGCAGATCAACTGAAATACACTGCTGAGGGGAGCAGTGGGCGAGGCAGGAGAGGTCTGCCTTGCCATATGGGAATATCCCTGGCCAGGTGTCAAACTCACGTTGCTGCTGCCAACAGGTCTGCAGTGCAGCGCCTAACCACTGCGCCACCAGGGAGGCAGCCTTGAGTCCTTTTCTATTCCATTTTGTGCCCTTATCCTCCCCTCCCCCCACCCCCACCCCCCCTTCCACCTGCTGAGTGTCTCTCTCCTATTTGGTTTCCTTATAGTCCTATTATAAGTGAAACCATTTGATATTTTTCTTTCTTTCATTCAAAGAAGATAAACACATGCAATTTGCCAGTGACATGGATGGAATTAGAGGGGATCATACTCAGCGAAATAAGCCAGAAAGAAACTAAAAAAAGAAATTGTAACTATGGTAGGTAATGGAGATTTTACTAACCCCATTTTGGTAATCATCTCACTATAGATAAAGGTATCTAATAAATAAATAAATGCTTTTCCTGAGAGCTTGGAGAGGCAAGGAGCATTTTACAATAGCAATGCATAACTTCAAGTCAAAGAATAGTCATTAACAAAAGTCATCCAATCAGCCCTCCTCCAGAAATTTCTCATTGGCCATCACTGTCCATTTATTACAGAGCCTGACACAAGTCTGACTTCCATTTTCCTCTTTGTCCCCCATCTTCCCTCACTTCTCTACTCATTTTGACCCTTACCCCTTCTTAAAGAGTGTAGTGAACTTTCTAAGGATATCAATTGACTGTTTGGTTTTTTTCCCCCTTCTAATTCATGCAAATCTACTCCTAACTTGCTACCAAGTTATTTTTCTAAACAAAGCATTTTCATCCTTCAGAAGAACTCATAATTTGGCTATTAGTTACAGAACTAAAATAATTCAGTATCTTTTTTTTAAGATTTATTTTTATTTATACATACAGCTGGGATATAGGCCAGAGGTGTGGAGTGGTGAGAGGCTTCACCAGAGACAGAGTGGGGAGCAGAACAGGCAGATTAGAAATACACTGCTGAGGGGAGCAGCGGGCGAGGCAGGAGAGGTCTGCTGCACCATGTGGGATTCTCCCCGGCTGGGCATCGAACTCGCATCGCTGCTGCTGACAGCTCCACAGCGCAGTGCCTAACCGCTGCGCCACCAGGGAGGCCCTAATTCAGTATCTTGTAGCCAGAAATTGAGCTCTTCCTTTGGAGGGAAGTGTCTTTATTTAGAAGACTTTTGATTATGGAACTAATTTATTTTATTTCAGAAAATACTGTGTTCTGAAAGTGTTTTCAAGAGCTCTTTTGAAGAATGAATTTTCTAAAAAGAAAAAACAGAAGCAAATGGGCATTTATGGTGAGGTGAATGCAGGGAAACATGCTGAGGAACATGCTACTTCTATGATCTTCTTCACCTTAAGAAAAAGGAGTCTGGACACAAGGCATGTACGTGCAGAGAGGAAAGACCATTGAAACAGACAAGATGGTCATCTGCAAATCAAGGAAGCGTATCTTGATCTTGGGCTTCCAGCCCTTAGCCCTGAGGTGCTTAAATAATGAGAAAAAATTCCAATCTGCCTTGCAGCTCTAAGAAAGTGAGGGCTAATATGAAAACATCCCTAGGCACACAGGAAATTACCATAAGTGTCCAGTTTAAACTACTAGTGGGATGAAACCTCCAGACATGTGCATAATCATGACTGGACTTACAGACTTGAGTAATAGCTCGTGCTAGAATGCAAATGAGCTGTCCTGTAGTGCCTAGCAAATTTTCCAACCCTCTCCTGCAGAGTCTTTTATAAAAGTCTGATATATGTCCTGAGTTTAAAGAAAAAAACAAAACACAAGACCTCCTACACAGTGCCTTTACCTATCACTTGTGGGTACAGGAGGGATCCGTGCAATGGTTAAATCAGCAATTTGACAGTTCAAAATTCCCTAAAGATCTTATCTCCCCTTGTCCCTCAATGTGTGAGTGCACACAAACACACCCCTTCCCCAGTTTGTTCCCTACCAGGGCTCTCTCAGAGTTTACTCAGCAGTGCCATAAACTGTGTTACAGTGGGTTATTGACTGTGGCCCCAGAATCACAAAGCCCCATGCTGACCACAGTCCATCGGTCCCAGGCCACCGTGCTCTGGGACCCACTGCTGGGATCTCATTCAATCCGCCACCCATGAGCCCATCAAAATTGTTGGCTGTGCTGCTATACTCCGAAAGCGCTCTCTCTGGCTCTGACTCACTGTGATCCAGAACCAGTCTTCTTCCTGCGTTTCCTGCTCCCTCCCAGGGCTCAGCTTTTCCTAAAGGTACTGATAAACCTCCCTCTTTATGGCACATCAGTCCCTAAGCAATCAGTAAGTAGAGCTGCTTCTCCCAACCTCTTTTAGGATTTTATGCTCAAAACTATCCTTCTCCAGAGAGTACATGTGCCACCAGATTAACCCCAGTGTCATTTCCTCAGGATACTGTTGATCTGGGATACATCCCTTAGGCCAAATCCAGCCTGTACCTGATTTTGTACATAAAGTTTTATTGAAATACAGTCAGAACAATTTGTTTTCATATTGTCTATGGTTTCTTTCCACTGCAATGCCAGAATTGAATAGCTTAACTCACAGAGACCTCATAACCCACAAACACTAAAATATTTACTTTTTGAACCTTTGTAGTGGAAGTTTGTTGACCCCGCTATGGAAGAAAGAACAGGCTAGCAGTATTCTTCAACTGACCCAGCATCATTTGAGGAAAGCCCCCTTGGTGCACAACCCTGCCTACCAAAATAACAAGATAAAAGAATCCAGGATATAACACTGTTCTAGCAAATGTTTGAGATAACTGCAGGCCACTCTGATTATGAAAACTAAGTTAACAGAGTATTAACCTGTATAGGGATAATAAGCCCCAAACTAAGGATCATGACTGCCTCTGGGTAAAGGGAGCAAAAAGTGACCAGAGACAGGTAGAAAGGATTCCAATTGTATCTGCAACAATGGTTCCTTAGGTTGAACAGTAACTACAAAGGGGTTTGCTTTTTTGCATGTGTCACATGCCTTCAAGATCCAGTGCTCCCCTCCCCCTCTTCTCCAAACCATGAGTGGCTGAAACATGTGGGTTGTATTGAAGAGCTACCTTCTGAATGGTCTAGTAAACAGGAAGCTCCAGCTGGTCTCAGACAGGGAGTGAAGTCATGGTATTATGTCGCCAGCTTCCAGCAAACTGAATGTGACCCTTCTCTGGAAGTCATAGCTCCTACTAGAAGGTCTCCACACAGCCCCCTCTGTCTCCAGTCACTCTTCCTTCCCCTAATCCCTTGTATCAGTTATCTATTGCTGCATAACAAGAGGCCTCCAAATTCAGCAGCTTATTCACTTATTCTCTCACAGTTCTGAATGCCTTTGACTCAAGGTCCCTCACTGGGCTGGAATCAAGATGACAAATGGAGGGGTGGTTCTATCTGGAACACAGCTTAGAGAGGACCCCTCTCCAACCTACTCATACGGTGCCACAGATTGCTGGACTGAGGCATCTCTCAGTTTCTTGTCATGAGGGCATTTCCACAGGAGCTCAGACCAAGGCAACTGGCTTCCTTAGAGAAAGTGAGTGAGACAACAAGCAAAATAGAAATCAGAGATTTTTGTAACTCAGAAGTAACATCCCTTTCCTTACAATATGTTCTATTCATTAGAAGCAAGTGATTAGGTTCAGACCACACTCAAGATGTAGGGCATACACTTCCACCTGCTGGGAATGTAAATTGATGCAATTGCTATGGAAAACACTATGGAAATTCCAGAAAAAAAAATACCATATGATCCAGCTATTTCACTTTTAGATAAATATATTGAAAGAACAAAGAAACACTAACTCAAAAAAACACATGAACCTTTATGGCCATTGCAGTACTATTTACAATAGGCAAGATAACAACCAAAGTGGCCATCAATAGATGAATGAATAAGGAAAATATTTAATATACATAGATATATACATACACATATACATACACACACATATGCACACACGCATATATACCTACACACACACACGATGGAATACTACTTGATTATTAGAAGAAAAAAGTGTAAACTTGCCAGTTATGACAACACAGATGGACCTTGAGGATATTATACTAAGTGAAATATAAATGACAGAGGACAAATGCCTTATGATTTCACTTGTATATGAACTATAAAGAAACAAAGCAAACAAATAATACAAAACCAAAACACACTCTCAGATATAGAGAAGAGATAGGTGATTTTTCCCAGAGGGGAAATGGTTGGGGAAATGGGAAAAGGGGATCAATTGTATGGTGATGTGTGGAAACCAGACTATTGGTGGTGTTCATGATATAGGATAAACAGATGTGGAATTATAATGCTATACACCTGACATAGTCCATATTATAAACCAATGTAAATCAATATAAAAAAAGAGGAAGAGAATGCATAACACCACATTAATTGGGGAGTGAGGAAGAGTGGGGGCCATATTAGAGATTGTTTATCATATCCCTCTGGGCCTAGAGGCAATAATCAGCTATTGCTAGCCCTGGGGTTACTAAAATAACCACCTATTGTTTCCTAAGCCTTGCTAAACTCTCCTATATTACATCCATTTGCCAGGATCCTGACTTACACATTATATTTAAAGTTGTTTTGTATACCTAAGATATTTCTTACTAAAAATATTTTTAAATATAAAGGCTGTGCTTAAGTGTGATCTTGATCTTAAGCTCTGGGTAAAATATGCATGGAATTGTTTGTGAAAGCCTTGTCTACAAAACCTTACTTACTAATTGAAATTAGTAAGTAAAATAAAATAAAAATAAAAGGAAATAAAAGGAAAACCAATGATAAAATGAAGGCACCTTCTTGAATATCATAGTCAATGATATTGAATATCATAGTCAATGATATTGATATTGAATGACTTTGCCTAAAAATGTAAATGAATTTAATAAGGATTTAGAACAATCATTGTTTAATCTGTTTTCATTTCTAGAACCCCCAAATATTTTCAATATATTCTCCTGTCTTTCAAAATAGCATTGTTTTACCCTTCCGCAATGGTTCCTAGTTCCACTTTAAATTAGGATTAAATCATATGGGGGATGACAATTTGCTGCCTACTATGCTCTTCTGGCATAATAAATCAGTTTATGTAATAAGCCAGTTTGGTAAAGCATGCACTTCACAAAAATCACCGTAAATAGTCTGATAAATCAGGAAGATCAGGATATTCTAAACTTTTGCTACAATATTCTTTTCTGTTGTTACTTCATTTATTGTATTATTTTTTATTGATGTAATATCAGTTTGCAACACTGTATATGATGCAAAGGTACAGGACTTAATATGATATTCTAATCATAATCCTAATTTCATGTGAAATAACTTCAAAAATGCCGTCAACATCCATCATAAAGTATAAGAAGAAAACGGCTGCAAATTAAGCTTGGAAATGAGGGAATCAAAGATTAATGTTCAGCAGGTTTGAAGACCAAAAGAATAATATTTGAAAGACTTAGACTGAGACTTCATTTTTTTCAAACAGCTCAGTACAAAAGACAATAGTAACGTGACCTGTGTGAGGTTCTGAAGGAGCAGAAAATGGAGGCACACAGCCAAATATAGGAAGAGAGAACCAAAACCAACTCTTCAGTTATAGGTAATTCGAATCCTTCCTTGGTCATTACATGAGAAATGGAATTTGTTCTGATAGAGCAGGGAAAGATAAGAAAAAGAAAATGAGGAAATAGAAAGATAAGCTAAAAGCAATAACGAAAATTAATCATAACATCTGGGAAAATTTAGATGACCTTTATGGGAGCAGAGACACAAATTCCACTGAGAGTAATTACCTTATTTTCAACTTTGACTTTACATGAAGTATGAACTAGAAAGTAAAATAAATATTTACCTTTAATGACTTTTAGGTAGTAATGCATTGCTGTCTCTTAGATTGAAAAATTTTTCCATTACTAACATTTTTGACAGTAGTACTCGATATTTTCATCAATCACTGCCATACTTACTGATCTTAAATTTAGTACTGACGCTAAAATAATTTAAACTTTTATTAAAATTTTACTTTTTAGAGAATTACTTTTATCCCAGTAGCATCTATCAAGCTCTGGAAAAAAGATTCAAAGCAAAACTTTACATGACAGCCTAACACTCACAGAACCTTCCAGTTCCCTCCTTCTGTTCCTTCTCTGCTCCACATCAATATAGTTCTCCAAGTCAGAATGTAGGTGACTTATTTCTGGACGGTCTAGTCAATTAATTAGAGATACACACATAATAACTAAAGAATAAATATGAACTGGGTAGAATGTTTTACCCTAGTCATCAGATGAGTTCTGAATTTCCTAATTTTCTACTGTGTCTTGAGGACAAAATGGCCAATCACTTTGGAAAAATATTAATGTTTATGAACTATACCCTTTGATTATCTGCTTTGAGGAGAAGTTTATTTTTAAATCAAGGAAAATTTTCAAATAAAGTATAATTTTGTAACTTGAGGACTATTAAAAATAACAATTTTGCTTACACATAAAAATTAACCTGACACTAAATGCCAAATGTTTAATTCAAGTACTTGATTTTCCTGTTGCAATCATCTGAAAGAGTTTATTCTTTTACATTTTACAGCAAGAAAATTCTTCCAAATTTATGAGCAATCATCTCTAAAAACAGTAAATGCCTCTGGTTATTTAAATACAGTTTCCTAAGGGAATTCACACATGACTCAGCTATCAATGTTTATTAGCAGGATATAGGTGAGTAAATACCATCAATACTAATAAATCATCTGAGATAATTATGCTGAGAGTATTACAGTGATAATGCCAATGTCATAACTATAACACTTACTCTGTCTGTATTAACTTGTTCCATAGATGCCTCATTAATTTCTTTTTCCCAATTACTCATTGAGAGGGGACATCATCTACTTAATGTTATGAAAAAATAGGTCACAAATAAATGAAAGTCAAAGACTCATAATGGGGACAAAAACTATTCTGTGAATGTTAATGTTAACTTGTCTCCCGATTTTTAAAAAATGCAGTATAATAAAGAATCTTTGCCTTGAGTATAATATATTTGACTGATGTAGAGCTTTTGTCCCTTAGAGTTCAGAGCTCCTCATTACCTAGAAAGAGATGACTGAACTGAGAATAAGCTGCTATATTTGAAAAGAAATGCTGGCACATTTGATTTAATCAAAAGATTATAAAATGACATTATCAGATCTTTCAGACAAGAAAAATTACTTGTTTGAAGTTAGACATCAAACAAAAATCATTCAGAGGAATTCCACTGTCACTAGGTAATTTTTTTTTTTAAATATCCACTCCTTTCCTCAACAAATATTGGCTCAACATATCTTTATTGAGCCCTACCACATGCTAGACACTGTATCAAGCTCTGGGAATGAAGATAATAGTACGTAGTCTTTTCCCTCACAATGTTTAGAATCTATAAAGGAAAAAGTAAATAGATCCTTCAACATTGAAAGATAAGGAGTCTAGTATACTTTCCAAGCTAGTCTGTAATTACTGTTAAAATAGAAATGCGCTGGTGTATTCAGGTTGCTATAACAAATATATCACAGGCTGAGTAGCTTATAAACAAAATTCACCGCTCACACTTTATAAGGCTGGAAGTCTGAAACCAAGGTGCCATCATGATTGGGTAAAGGCCTGAGGTGGCAGATCAAGGGGAGTCCTCTGGGACTCTTTCATAAAGAGAACATTGATCCCATTCATGAGGGCTCCACATTCATGGCTGAATAACATCTCAAAGGCACCATCTCCTAGTACCATCACATTTGGGGGTTAGGATATGAACATGTGAATTGGGAAGGACACAAACGTTCAGCACATACAAGTCCATATTCACTGCTCTAAATTATGGCTTCTGGTCATTTTCCAATGGACTGACACAAAATCAATAGAACTTTGGTCAGAATGTGGCCAACATGGAAAATAATAAAGTCCTACTCCAGTCGTCTCCATTTTTTCACTTTTTACCTGAGAACCATTAAATTCGAGCTCTCCCATAATTTCATTGCAAAAGTAATCTGAGCAGGTATCTTATTCCTCTGTACTTCTCTCCTATCATCTAACCCCAAACCTATCCTAGGCCCTGTGACAGTTTCCAGGACACATTACATTTCATAAATGTTTGAGGGATGACTGGTATATCATTAGCGTTAAATATGTTATGGGTGTGGAGGGAAATATACACTCTTAGAAATACCGATACATTTGAAAATCTCAGGAGGCCAAGGGATGCTAACTTAGATGATGGAGTCTACACTGAAACACCTCAGGAAAGAAAAGCAAACAACATGTCACCATCTGAAAGTAATAGCTTGATTTTGTTGCAATAATGCATTTTTATTATTTTACAGGGTTTTATAGGGTTCCATAATATTTTTAATTGATGAAAAAGCTACTTAAATCATTGAAATTCAACTGCCTATATGCTCAAAGAAAATATCTGTATAATTGTTTATTTGCTTCTTCAATAGGAATAACTGGCCCTCTACATGTGGAATTGAATTATTTTGATGATATTCTGATTTTTTATATTTAAAAAGTAGAATTATCTAATATTTCACTGTATTTTATTAAATACTTTCTGTCCAGGCAAATGACAGGTATCAAGTTTTTCTTGTTACACTATAGATATCATGTGTAGCTACCAGATACAAAACTGGGTTAATCACAGTTCACTTTCTTTCTTCAAAAGTGACGTCTTTTAAATACTAGGACATGAAATCTATATTTTAGTTTATTATTCAGTATTGCTTCTAGTTGTTTCCATTCTGAATTCTACACTACAAATGAATCAATTCTAATTTTCTCAAAACTAAAATTACTCAAGGAAAATTTCAGTGATTGCAAATATTGATCCAATATGAAAACTAAAATAATTTAAAATTCATTACTTGATTTGTCCTCTTGCCCATTCAATATTAGAAATAAAATAATTTTTCATGTACCCCCAATTCTATGCCAGTGAAATTGAGATATTTCATATTCTTTTATAACGGACTCCTTTTTTTCAAACACAGTATGCAAGAATAGCTTCTCCAAAAAACAAAGTTACGTTAGATAACTATTTAATAACTATAATTAAAACTTTCCCATATTTGGTCAATATTGTTTACTTAGTGAAACACAATGAAATTTTTATGTTAAATGGAATAGTCTAAAATTTTCTGAAATTTTTATAATTTAAACTTCTGTAGATGGTAATTTGAATTCACCAATTATGATTAATATGGGGGAGTTTTTTTAATATGCTAAACTTTGCATAACATTTACTTATAGATTTTTTTAAATTTTATTTTATTTAATTTATATCCTTTATATTATTATGTATCCCCCATAATTTTCCCATCACCAGTTCACCTGTGAACCATCACCATAGTCCCTTGTGCTCTTTTCTCCCCTATTTTGGTCCCTCTTCCTCCCCCTCCTCTGCAGAATGTCTCTTATTTGTGGTTGCCTGCTAGTTTTTGTGCTTCTAGATTTTTTTTAATTCTAGCAACTTGTAAATATATTATCCTCATGTATATAAAAAACATCTTTCTCAAATATACAAAAGAAATTATAACTCCATTTTAATGATGGAGAGAGTGAAAGACTAATGAGTTATAAAAATTAGCGTGAAATAAAAGGAATACATGTGGGTTTCCCAATTCCTAATCAAATGTATCTCTTCTGATAATTAACTTTTAAAGACTCAGATTCTAAAATGAATTATGCTAATGCATCTTCAAAACAAAAACTTATCTGAGCTATTACAGAAACTTGAAGTTTCAAGATGTTAATAATTGTCATTTGTTCATATTGTATGAATTGCTGTAGAGATCAAGTTTAATTTGCATTCAATTTATTTAAAAGCTCGCATTGATTCTGCTGACTAATGTAGAGAAAGGAGAAACTGAAGGTGTAACAATGAGAGAAGATGATGACTATAGGTCAGGAAACATGGATTATGGGATCCAGAAAATGATACTCAGGTAGTTACTCAATTCACAGCTATATACATAAACTCATCATACACCCTTTAATTTATGAACACACTTGAGACACAAAAGCAATCCCAGAAGAGAAATAAAGGAGGAAGGGGAACAGGTGTCAGTATCTGTCAGGGCCCAGCTAGGGCAGAGAAAACACACTAGTTATTTTTAATAGAGAGAATTTAATCGTTTTTGACTAGCTGAAATTGACTAGGCAAAGAGAGAACTCTCTCATATCACCCAAGTAACAACTACAAGAAGTCACTATTATCCCTCGAGTTGTGGAAACAAAGGGAAGACGTTGGGATTATTAAAATTTAGAAGCTAGTAGGAGGGAGCTGGTATACCTGGGACTTAGACCTAGTAGAGGAGGCACTGCTCTTTTGATGCTGGTATCTCTGAGGAGGTTAGAAACTGAGAAACTGCAAACTGGATTCAACTGCTGCCACTGCCAGAGTAAAGTAAGACAAGGGTGACCCTGACAAACTTAAAAAGTCACATGAATCCAGCAGAAAAGAGTAAGTTCCTTCTGCCTACATCAGCTATGGAGTGTCCCTGGTGCCATTTGTTGGCAGAGTCCAACATGGACAGAGCTGGCCAAGCCCTGGTTTACAGAGTTCGAGCCCCAGCACCACAGAGTAGGGACTAGAGGGATAGGTTTGGAGCTGAGGCAGACAATAGCATAATGCCAGCACATAAACTTTTATTATGTGCCAATTGGGAGGAAGAGGTTCAAAAACATTTTGATAAATAAAGTGGAATTGTGTCATAAATGCTACCATTTATTGATTAATTACAATTCATCAAGCATAGAATTAAGCACTTCAAGTCCATTAGTCCATTTAGACCTCACAACAACAATTTGAAGTGGATAAGTATTCTCTGGTTACAGATAAGAAAACTGATATTCAGAAGTTAAGCAAATTAGTCAAAGTTTCACTAGTTTAAACATTTGTTTTCCTTTCCTGTAGTAGTTTTCAGACTACAGTCTATGGAGCCCTCAAGATTCAAAAGGTTACCTGAGGGGCCACAGTAGAAATGACCATCAGATGAGCTTGGCCCCCACCCCTGTTACAAACTACCTCTCTCCTTTTTCCTGTTTCATAAATGAAAAGATTGCATGGAGAATATAAACTCCATGTAAGATTTCACTCAGGAAAGACTTTGCTGCTGAAAAAGCTAGAAAACCTCTTCCTTGAAAGCAGATTAGTATCTCTTTTTACCCTATAGAGTTCCTCTTGAACAATTCCCAACTGTTTACCATTAGTTTACCTTTGCTTTCTTCCTCTTCTAGTTGGACTCTCAGATTTAAGGTGTGTATGACTGTCTTAATATCCAAACTGCCCCCTTTCGTAAATGAATGACACCTACTAAGAAAAGATGCTTTTCATTTATCCCAAATTTGACAGGCTCGGGGCCTCCCTTGTGGCACAGCGGTTAAGCACTGAGCTGCAATGGCAATGCAAGTTCAACACCCAGCAGGGAGATTCCCACATGGGGTGGCAGACCTCTCCTGCCTCACCCCCTTCTCCCATCAGCAGAGTATTTCCATCGATCTGCCTGTTCTGCTCCCCACTCTGTCTCTGGTGAACCCTCTCGCCGCCCCACGCCTCTGGCCTGTACCCCAGCTTGTATGCATAAATAAATAAATCTTTAAAAAAAATTGACAGACTCAGTAGTGCTCTTGGCCCTGTAGAGTCTATATCCCCACTCAAGAATGATGCCCACAGGGGCTTTCTTGCCCACCCAGCTCTAAAGCCACCTGCTTATTACCACTTCCAATTGGTACTTGACTTCATTGGATAACCCAACCTCCTGCTAAGTCTCCATGACTTCTTAAAGGAGTCATGCCCTCTAGATATTCTAAAATCAAAATATATATGTAACAATGTTAAAATAAACCCCACAAAAAAGATTATTGAAACCGTGTTCAGTCTGCTCATGCCAGAATGTCAGATTGCAGTGTAAAGGGATGATACACAAGTAATATGTCTTCATTTCACAAAACTTTATGTTAAGTCAAATCCAGGCACTAAATGAAGGGTTACTAGCAAGTGGTTGTCCTTGACCTAGAATTTGTAAATCTTTTCATCATTTATAAAAATTAATTTTATTTCAACTGAATCTAGTATGTTAGTCATTATGTGAAAGTTATATATGATTATCCTTTGGAATGAGGTGATGTATAAAGATTATGAAATTTGGGTCATACCTATAATTAGTTATTAATATGCACATAAAGAAAATCTTTGTGCATCTTAAGCTTTGACAAAGAATTTCTGCAAGTATATCAGAAAACCATAGTATGACATTGGGCAAAATGCGAATTAATTTTAAGCCATGTGGAGCTGTTAAGAATGCAAATGAACATGCCTTGGAGAAGTAAGGGCAATTAAAAATACTTACAGCTTTTGAAACTGTACAAAGCAAACTATAACATTCCATCATCATAAAATGACTAGTCTTCATAATAGTTACATGCTCACTGAAGAATTAGAAATAATACCTTAAATCAAAGAAAAATAATTCCTTAGAGTTTCTATGTGTGGATTTATCATTTCCAAAGTACTTTTCATGATCAGTCATTTGAACTAGAGGACAATCTTTTGTGCAGGAGAGGTAGCTATTTCAATTCTAAATACACAGAAATGTAAAGAAAGAGAATGACATCTAGGTCTTCTAACCTCTAATATCATATACAGTATGCAGCAAAGTAAGTGGATACATGAACACACGCTCATGTATGTAAATGAAGGTTCTTCTTACCGCATACATCTGAAATAGTCAAGAAAATTTAAAATAACTCCCCCAAAATATCATTTGATATAACTTTATCACATGAAAAGATAAACTCACATTACTAAACTTAATTTTTCATTTATCACATTATTCAAGTCCTCACAGTATTTAACAAAATGTCTTTCATATACATGGAATGCTTTCAGTACATGGAATGAATTATAATCCAAACCTAACTATACCACAAATCATCTAAGAATAAAACAAATTTAGCTTTTTTTACAAAGTTGACAACTGAGGCAAAGAATTTGTATGAGTTAAAGCATTATTATCAAAGTCAGATCTAAATTCTAAAATCTAGACATTGTAATGAGTTTTTTGAAGTTTAGAAATCTTTCCTTAAGTGTTTTTTCCCATCACCTTTGTTTTAGGAAGCTTTGGGTGTGATAAAATGTATAGTCAGTAACCTAATTCAATACATACTCAGATTACATGACATTTATGTATTGAGCGAATGCTAAATTCTTAATAAAAATGTACATGTGGATGAAGGATACCATCAGCAAGTAGCCCAGTGACACCAGGAAGACAAGGAGCCATGTAGCTCGGGTTCCAGGCACTGATTTCCACGGTAAGATTATCAACTGCTTCTCCTTTGAGTCTCCTCACTAATCTAAAAAGCAGTCAAGTCACATGCCAAACCATTTACAGACACATCAGCCCACCAAAAATAAACTAATTTGTTGCTTTTGAGTCAATGGAAAATTAAGGTTTTACTTCTGCAGCAAAGTCCCTGATCAGGACCCATCAGCTCCACTCACCAGAGAGTCATTGTAAAGAATGTTTTCCTAGACTAGCTATCTCACTGTGATTCCTCTTATTTTCCTAGTATAAGACCATTAAGACTAGAATATTCAGGGCCAGGTGGAAAATGAATGAATAAATGAATGAGCATTCCACCTAGAAATATGTAAGTTGTATACAATATACATCCTTGGCCTTTAATCAAATCAAAGCTTTTCACATTGCATTCTCCAATTTACATCTAAACCCTGTGGTTAAGTTTTTTCAATAATTTGACATTTCATTTAAAGATAAGAGCAGTTTGACTTTATTTCTGAACATGTAGACATAAAAGTCATCTACTTCTTTGTAGACAAAAAAGTCATCTATATTTTTTAAATTCCATATTGTGAATCTCTTAAAAGTCCTGTGATTTTAATTTATCCTAGGTCTTTTCAGTCTTTAAGCTAATACTTAAGAAACACTGTCTATGTGTCTTACATGAAACCACACTCAGTATTTCTTACAAGCACTCATAAGTTTATGTGTTTAAGTAATAAACTAGCAAAGAGGTTAAGGGACTAACAATCATGGTAAATGAATCCTTTGGAAAAGCAAATTTGAACAAGTGCCACTTCACTGCACACATTACCTCCTTATCAAAATAATTCAAGGACAGTTTTTAAAAATCATCCAAAATCTCTCAGAGTTCTGTTCAAGCCATTTGAGCTGCAGTATGTAATTCTGCAACCTCTGTACTATACTGCCAAGGTGCTCACTTTGACTCTGTCATAATAGAAGAGGTTTTGGAAGAATCAGTTTTCAGATATTCTCATACCAGGCACAGCATATTACAAAAGCTGAATATAAGGGAGAATGCAAATATCTTAAACATTTGGGAGAAAATTGCACATAAACAGTATCATTTCAGTACTCTCCTACAGTGCTACAGACCTATCTTTCATACTGGGTTTGTCTCTGTTATATTTAACGAAAATTAACTTTATTAACAAAGATAAAAATCCTATACTGGCCTATAAGGCTTTCTTCTCCAACAGGAAACTGAAATACAGGAAAGAAAAGTATGTCTGTTAGCTAATATGACAAATGACAGAGTGACATTCCAACCAAGCATAGCTGTGCTTAATATATGTGCAAACATCCATTCAATAGAAAAATCTCTATAGCACCAAAGAGAAATTCTGACCAAAGCATGGGTTGTTATGACAAGTACTCATTATTTTTACAACCCAGGAAACCACTACCCAGTTAGAATCTGAATGGTTCAGCCATAGGTACTGGTAGCAAAATAATATATATCCCTAGACAAAATATTTACACTAGGATGTGCATCATCTCCGGAAGTGGCACCTCTGAGTCCTGACAGCTCAATCTGTATTATACAATTGTGCAAATCACAGCAGGATGGACTAAGTTTGAATGTTTAACCTAATTAGCATAATTCCATTATTTTATATAAAAATTTGGAATTAGAATCAAGTAGTTTGTCAGTAATGTACAGACCTGGGAATTCTGAAACACCTTACAGAATGATTCAGTAGTGGGATAGGGAGCCAGAGGAAGGAGATACAGGCAGAGAAGGAAGGTCATGCTTTTCCAATGTTTCCAGCTCCTTTTGGGAGTCCATACTACATTTCTGCTCTTGTGATATGTTCCTGTCTCCTTTAATAAACTTCCCTGTGTTACTTAATTATCCTGAAGTTGAATTATTGCCTAAAACCCAGATCCCTAAGTAATCATCCCCCAATATTAATTTCTTTTCTATTTTTTTATATTTTTATTTTTATTTATACTTCATACCTATCCAGAGTTTATCTTCTCAACCAAAGAATAAGCTCTCTAAGGGGAAAACCAAGTCTTTATATGCTGTTTCACTCGCACAATATAGAAAAGCAACTTTTTTTATCATTACAATATATTTTCTCAAATTTATACAACTATATAATTTTGGCAGTACCTCTTTTCACCTCCATATGTGCATATGCTTCATTCACCCTTCACCAAAACCCCAATGCCAGTGTTCTCTCTCCTTTCTTCCTCTATCTCCTTTTCTTCTCTTCACCCCTCCATTCCTTCTGTTAACCAGTATATTTTTCAGAGTCAAGAATTATTTTTGCTATGCTTTGCCAGCTTGTTTTCTTTGGTTATTTATACTTCATAAATAAGTGAAACTACTTGTAATCTGTCTTTCACTTTGGCTTCTTTCATTTAGCATAATCACCTCAAGATCCTTCCAGTTTTCTTCATGTACTGTTGGTGGAAATGTAATTTTACACAGCCTCTACAGAAAATGGTATTGAGATTTCTTTAAAAATGTAAATACCATGCGATGCAGCAATACCACTGCTAGATATTTACCCAAAGAATATGAAAACTCTCATTCAAAAAGGTTTATGTACTTCTATGTTCATAGCAGCATTATTTGCACTAGTCAAGTTATAGAACCAACCTAAGGTAGTCAACTTTAAATACTCACTTATTGTACACATTCTTCTCAAGAACGTAAGGAACAGTCTCAGGGTAGAACATATGTTGGGTCACAAAATAAGTGTCAATAAATTCAGGAAACTGAAGTAATATGAAATATCTTTTCCGATCACACTGGTATAAAGTTAGAAATCAACAACAAAAAGAAAGAAAAAACCAATTATGTGAAGATTAAACAACATACTATTGAATGACTATTGGGTTAATGAGGAAATCAAAAGAAAAATTTTAAAATATCTTGAGACAAGCGAAAATGAAGACAGAAGCTACCAAAACCTGTGGGACACAGTGAAAACAGCACCAAGAAGGAAGCATATGGTACTATTGGTCTACATCAAAAGACAAGAAAGATTTCTTATAAATAATACAATTTTACAACTTAAGGAACTATGAAAAGAGAACAAATGAAACAAAAAGACACTAGAAGAAGGAACTAATGAAAATTAGAGAAGAAACAAAATGGAAATCAAAAAGACAGTACAAAAGATCAACGAAACCAAAAGCTGGTTATTTGAAAAGAAAAACAGACCAACTTCAACCTAGACTCATTAGAAAACAGGGAGAAAACTATCAGAATCAGAAGTGAAAGAGCAGAAGTTGAAACAGGCATCCCAGAAATACAGACGATAATAAGAGACTATTATGAACATCCTTATGCCAATAAATTGGATAACCTAGAAGAAATGCACAAATTTTAAAAACCATATTGCCTTCTAAACTAAATCAGGAAAAAAGAAAAAACCTGAATAGACCAATCACAAGGAAAGAAATTAAAACTATAATCAAAAGTCTTCCGAATGAACAAAGTCAAGACCAGATGGTTTCACTAGTGAGCTACACTAAACCTTCAAAGATGAACTAATACTTATCCTACTCACTCTTCAAAAAAATAAAAATAAAATGCTTCCAAACACATTTTATGACGCAACATTATACTGATGTAAGTATCAAATAAAGAAAATCAAACAGAAACACACACACGCACACACTCACACACCGAGACACACACACACACAAAGACCAATGTCTGTACTTTACACCTTTATTAAAAGGAAGAGAAATATCAAATGTTGGGATGAATGTGGAGATAAAGGAATGATTGTACATTGTTGGTGGTAATGTAGACTAGTCTAGTACCTATGAAAAAATGGCATAGTTTTTTCAAAATATTAAAAAATAGATATATCATATTACCAATAAAACCATTCTGCCATTTATCCAAAGAAAGAAAAAAGTACTAATTTGAAGAGATAGTGCATTCTTAAACTCATTGTAGCACTGTAATAGCCAAGTTATGGAAACAACCTAAGTGCCCAATGGAACTGAGTTGATTAAGATGTTGTGTGTATTGCAACGGAGTACTACTCAGCTATTTAAAAATAATAATATTTATGACAACATGGATTGTCATAGAACAGGAGGAGGCTGTACCAAACAAAATAAGTCAGAAGGAAAAAGACATAAATACTGATAATTTCATTTAAGTGGAACATAAAGAAACAAAATAAAGGAACAGACCTTAGAAAACTGACTCCAAATTTGAGGCTAGTGGAGGGCAAGAGTGAGAAGTGAGTGAGAAGTGAGGAGCAAAGGAGTGGGACCAATAGACGATGGTGGAGTATTGTCAAGTACTTTGCTAGCAGATATGGTGTGGTAACATGCATTCAAAAAGCTGTGAATGCATCTCACTTATAACAGGAATATAGGGGAACCAAATACAAGAGCAACAATCAGCGAGAGAGGGGGGAGGATTGGGACTCAGAACAGGGGAGAGGGGAGCACAGGGGACTGTGGTGACAGTACATGGGTGAATTGGTGGTGGGAAACCTATGGGGAATACACAGTAATGTAAAGACATAAATAAAAATAACAATTAAAAAAAAAAAGCTGTGAACTTATGCCCCCTAAAACATATACAGTGTTGTAAAGCAATGTTACTTCAACAAAAAATATAAATTTAAAATAAACGTGAACGTAAATGTAAATAAATACTCATCAAGAATGATCTGTGTTAACGTCTTTTTTCCTTTTTATTCAAACTTGCTGTTTGTAATTATGATCTGTTGCATGACCTATATACAAGTGCATATGTTGTTTTGGGAATGTTTCCTAAGTGTTTGCAAACACCAGGAACTAACCTTCTGGCTCTGTTTTCCAACTTTTGGATGACAGATTGTGTTATGTGCTGTTCCTTGTATTACTGCTACAATTAGTGCATGTTAAAATGAAAACTAAGAAAACCAAAAAACAGCTCTTTGATGATACATTCTTTAGAGGGGTGTCAGGTCTCCTCTCCCTGTGAAAAAGGGAACCAGGTCAGAAGGAATGCAACTAAGTGACACCATTGCTGAAGAGCAGGTGGGAGAGCAAAGGGCTCTCTTTAGTGATCTTCCCCCATTTCTTTCTTAAAGAGTCTTTCCTGCCTTTTACCATCATCTCCCCTCCCAGAAATGCCCTTCTGAGCTATTGGGATGGACCCCTGACAGCAGCTCTGTTTGTTATTGAACCTCTGAGTGACCAGGAGCAAGTCCCTTTCCTTATTCATTTGAATATCCTCATCTTCATACCTTCCTATTACCAATAATGTGTGTCAACATTGTTATTTTACCTTTAGTTCAAGCAACCGTCTCCTAGCAGGACACTTTAGCTTATCTCATTTCTTTTCAATCTGTCCTTCATAATACTATGAGCTCTAAAGTCGTGCATTTCTGCATCACTCCTTTACTCAAAAATCAGTAACTCTCAGAGACCAGAACGTATCCCATTTACCCATTTAACCTAATTTCCTACTGTGCTCATTCATTCATTCAACAATGACATCCACCAGAGGAAAGGCATTGTGGTAAGCACTAGAACACAGTGAGGAAGACAAGTAACAGGAAGTAGTACTGTGTGGATGAGCAGATGTCTAGCCTGAGCAGCTGCGTGGACAGGAGTGGCCTATAATCACAAAGAAGTGTTCAACTGACACGGAGATCTTAGTATAAAGAAAAATTTCAGTCATATGATGAGTGAAAACAATGGAATGTGAATAGAAATTGTGATTCTCACTTACTGTCCTGGCCCATAAAAACCTCCCCCATACTATTCTTCATTCTCTTTCTCCACCCACTGGATGAAACTGCAGACTTCAAGACTCTAGTATTTTGAGTCATGAAAGAAGTCAAGAAAGGAGTAGGATTCCTGAATGACCAAACAGAAAGTCTACTACTTTCCTATGGCTTTTGTAGTAACTTATCACAAATGTCATGACATATAGCAACACAAATTGTCTTACATTTCTAGGTTGGCAGGTGTGTGTTTCCTCTTTAAGGAGGTTTCCTTGCCTTTTCTAGCTTTTAGAGCCCCTTACATGGCCCAGGGACCTATCGTCCATCTCAAAGTCAGCAGCACATCTTTCAATTTCTCTTTCTTGGTCCCTCTACTGCTTTCATCACATGTCTCCTGTGTCTGTCCTGCCTCTCTCCTTCCTTAATAACTCTGGTGACTACATTGGGTTCACCTGATAATCCAGGATAATCTTCATGTATCATGATCTCTTAGTTAATAACAGTTTTAAAGTCTCTTGTGTCATGTAAGGTAATAAATTTATGGGCTCTGGGGGTAAGCACAGACACCTTTGGCAGGTGGTAGGTATTACTCCATCTACTATAGAAAGTATTCTGGACTTCCCATGAGAGAAAAATTTGTGTTAATCCATTAACTTCAGGGGATTTGTCTCTACTGATATTAGGTTAACTAATGGTATCTATAAATCCAACAATCCCTAGCCGGGCTGTAGTTAGGAAATCAATGATAGCTTGCTGTTACTAAAATAGTGTCCTACACATAAATGCATCATGTTCTTAATAGCTAAGAATAGTGAAAAGTAGCTCAAATGTTTACTTAGCAAGTAGTTTTTTTTATATGAACTTTTATTCATATTAAGCCTTTAACCAAAAATTTTAACACCTACAGGAAAATTGGCTAGGTTACATCTCTTACCTTATTCTGCCTGAGTGTTTTGTGGCAAAGGTGTTACCAAGAAGTGAAACAGCATAAAAAGGAATAAGGACATACAAAGATACAGGTGAGCCCAAAAGCCCATGGACAAGGGCTAGGAAATCATATACTTAAGAGGTTTTGTTTTCCCCTTTCTGGAAATGTAGGTCTGTGCAATTATTACTTCAAGATTAAGGATACCTCAAGTCTTTGGATTTTACTTTCTTAAACTTTCTACTGCAATTATGAATGGGTTGTCATCAAATGCTGTCTTTATAGAAAAAAACTAAAAGATGAGGTAGGGTCAAATCCCCTCAAGACATTTATCACCAGAAAATTCCTTATCACTCTAATGACTGATCACTGCAAAAATTTTATGTGCTCTCATGTTTTCCAATTTAGAAAAAGAATCAGACTTTAATGTGAATGCATTTTTAACACGTTTTTGTGCTTTAGGGAAGCTGCTTTTAGGAGAGAAATGTAATAAATGTTTTTAATCATACTAAAATGGTTTGCCCAGAATCTGAGGTTTAATTCAACTTTTCAATGACAACAAAATAGAAAAATCTAACACATTTATTAGCTCAGGCTCCTACCTTCTCAACATGGCTATCTATTGTTTAAATATATTTGCAAGATACAACTCGTTTAGGGAAATAGGGACAAATAAGCATGCCTGGTTAATTTTTACAATCCTTTTTACCCACATAGAACCATACAGTTCACAGCCACACGTCTGCAACTCCTGACCCCATCTCTCCAATCTATTCCCACCCTCAAAATATACTTCACCCTGCCCCACAGATACATTCCCTTCCCATTTTCCCTGGCTTGTTCTCATATGCCCTTCAGGTTTTCAATAAATTCTTAATGTCATCGATGAAAATGTCACTGCTGAGAAGATTTAAGTCTCACTGTTCTACTCAGGCCTTTAACTGCAAAGTAAACAACCTGCTTTCCATAAGTTTGTCCTCAGATTTAAACTGAACAGAAATCAAAGAATAATTTCTGTCCCATTATCTTTTCCTTGGTTTGAATCATAATCTTAGAGATTCCATCTAAAGATCTTCCTGCAGATGTGCCAGTCACCTCACTGTCTCCATGTAACCTCACTGCTTTCTAAAGTACTGCAACCAAACCTCAGTCATATTCTAATAAGGCCTTTCTATTTTCAGTCTAGAAGATAGCAGGTAACAAGGGGAAACAGATTTGAAGGCTATAATAAAGAAAGTGATACTTTTACACATAATAAAGAATTTGTAACTCTTGTATGGTTCCTGAGAATAGATGCAGAAAATGAATTATATTAGAAAAGATATTTTCGCTTTATATACATCTATTGTCACCACAAGATACTGTGAAACTTCTCAATTGATATCCACACCTAATGGGATGTTTCCAGAAAATGAAGTGTTTGATCATTATCATACATTCTATGACTAATAAGCATGTTTCAGAATATGTGTGAGCAGTTATATCACACTTCCAAGATTTTTATTAAAAAAAAACTCACGAACTAGATTTTAGAAAATGAAATGGAAAGCTAATGTAATTAATTGGGTAAGCAGTAAAAAATCCACCTGCCTATTCTAGAAATTTTGAGTAGCTCAGTCACTTCTCTAAAAACTTCCTTCGGATCTCTCTTCCTTCAGATAGTATCCATTTTCTGTCCAGTTCATGAAAAGGAAAGGGATCACACATTTGTGCTGGTGCCTAGCTGGAGGCGCCAGTGGACGCAAACCTATGAATCTCTGCGGTTGCACCATTCAGTTCTGCGTGGCTCAAACCTCTTGGGGTCCCCTCTGGGCCATGGTCCCTCTGCTGTACCTGCACTCAGGGATAATGTCATAAGGTACATTTCCATGCTTTATGAAAGTCTGGGTTATGTGACTTCACTTTTATGAAAGACCTACATTAGTACCTGTTCTCATTAACCAAAATAAATCCAAAGATGATTTTCACTTACATGACAAAAGACAGAAAAATCAGCATTTCAGCATTTGCAGAAGCTGTTAGAAAAGCAGCAAGAACCCAGAACAACAAGAACGGCCCTGCTGGGCTTCTTTGCCAGGAACTACTTTTTACAGGCTGTGTACACATCGTATCATTTATGTGTTTATTATATGTTGATGTTATTTCAGCTTCCACATGTCATTTAATATGATTTGGTAGGTTATTTGGAGGATCTAGGAACAGCAAAATTTTTTCTATGTAGTAACAGTAATTTCTTGTTTAGCTTCTTTCATTTATGAACAGTTTCAGAGGCACTCTCCCTTTGGATAGCAAGGGAAACCTGTAGCTACAATACCTGCAAACATGATAGTGTAGCTGTTATGCCTTAGCTTCAATACCTCTCCAACAACTAAAAAATACTTCTCAGATCATCTATTTTGTCATTTTATCTGTTACCTCTCTTCTTCAGGGACTATCACCACAGATGTAAGATAACAGACTTTATTTTAAATTCTTCAGAATTCTTCACTAAAAGGTATGATTAAGGACTAAACATATTACTATCCAAACTAATTAGAAGGAGTTATGATCTAATCTAGTTCTATGATGTGAAGCTGTTCTGAGATGGTTTTATTGGAAACACAAATTCTATTATATTCTAAATTCAATTGCACAATTCCACTGCAAAGAATTGGGTAATCCATATAGCTCTTCAATTTTCTTGCTAAGATTCAAAGTTTTGCTTATTTCAGGTTAAGAAATATGAATTATTTCAGTGAATCAACCTCTAATTTCAAGGAGATTTGAAGAACAACTCTTTAATTAGTCTTTATCATGTTTGCTTAAACCTTGCCAGCCATCTCTCTCTTGAAAGTAAATTAAAGTGAAAGGATAAAGAATTTGAATGACCTATTATAACACAGCTGGCTACTTGACAGATAAGTCTTCATAAGACCCATTCTTCTGAAGAATGACATAATTTTAGCTCCAAGCACTAAGCGTGCTCAGAAAAAGTTATAAGGCACCACAATAAAAAGTCAGAGTAATAATGTTGTGAATAGATTATCTCTGTAAATATTTACATCTAATAAGTAATGCATACTCATTGTTTATCATTCATTTTTAATAGATTTTTCTGTCTTGAAAATATTTCTTCACCCAAGCAGATAGCTTCTCCATAATTTTTAATTATTACCAACACAAAGTATATTAAGTTTTACCATAATTATGTATTTTTTTAATTACTATAGGTTTTCTGTCACTGTTCACAAAAATGAGAATCGGAAACATAGACCTTACCAGTTCAAGAGAATGTCAGTTTAAAAGCAATTTTCATTTCCTTTTAGCCATCAGAAATTATAAACAGAAAGACTTGAAACACGTAAACTGACAAATGTTTCTGTGACTCACAGAAGAAGTAACTGCCATGATGGGCTCCAAGAATCTGTACAAAGTACTTTCCAAGGATTATCTAATTTAATGCTCATTAAAATTCTCTCAAGGGGGCCTCCCTGGTGGCACAAGGGGTTAAGTCTAAGCACTATAAAGCTATTGCAGCCACTGCAGCACAAATTAGACCTGGCCAGGGAGCTAACCCACATGGCACAGCAGACTTCTCCTATCTTGCCCACTGCTCCCTTCAGCAATGTATCTCAGTCAATCTGCCTGTTCTGCTCCCCTCTCTGTCTCTGGTGAATTCTCTCTCTCTCACACACACACACACCTCACCCCCTGCACCTCTGGACTACACCCCAGCCGCTGTATGCATAAATAAAATAAATATTTTTTAAAAAGTAATAAAATAAAATTCTCTCAAGACATTCTAAATTCTATCTCATTGGTTCAATGAGAATACAGAATCTCATAAAGGTAAAGTAACTTTCCTAAGCCACAGAGCTATTTGGTAAGCCTAAGTTTAGCAAGTTGAAATCCAGATTTGTCGGGATAAAATGCTCAGCTACTAAGATATGTTGCCTCCTGGTGGCCAGAGGGCCACTGGAATTGGCTATGGCCCATGCTCACATGTTAAAAAACAGTGCTCGTTAGTCGTCTAACTAAAATGGTCCCGCCCTCCCATGCATAATGCTGATGTTAGCAAATGTCCCCTCAGGGACTACATTTTAGTCGTCCCTTCTTACATGTATGTATCTGTGAGGGCCTCATGTAAACAAGTTATTACCATGCGCAGAAATGATGTATGTCACTGAGCTTTCCATCTGGACTTGTACAACTAAACAGACTAGTTTCTGCCCATGGTCAACACAAAGTCCACAGATATTCTGGACAAAAATCTGAAATCTGCCTTTCTGCCTTACTGCTAAATACATCTCAAACTGATCAGCTCCCCAGTTAGAATTCAAAGTTCAGTTTCATTTGAAAATGGATAATCACTGAATCAGCTTACTGCTATTGAAAGCCAGGATGCTCAGCATGAATGTCCCCCATACATACAGAGCCGGGCCACCCCAAAACATAAATTGTCACTCTTTCTGGCTTAGACAGATTGCTGTATCACAGGAAAGTTGAAACCCACATTGAAATTGCTGTTTTTAATAATATTTATTGAAACATTTTCACCAAATTTTTAAGTCTTAAAGATGATAAAAATTAAGCAGTTTTCATAGTAAATTTGTTGCCCTAAACTCTTTTCTCAAAGAAAAAAACTAAAAATTAAAATGAATCCCTGATCTCTTACTAATTTGAATTAGTCATTTTGTGCCAGTTTCAAACCTGGGTTACAAATCACAAAATTGAACAGTGTAAGAAAGGGGCATAACCTAGAGTGGGTGAAGCTCCTGCAGTTGCATGCAAACTTCTCTGTCTGTGCATGGACATGCTTTTCTCAGATTCCAAAAAAGAGCTCCAGGGGCTGAAATAGGTGTTCCATAGGGTTTGTGCCATTGATAGCAAAAACATGTGTTTCAACTTCTGTTTTCAAAGAATAAGATTTTCCCATTTGAAATAGCATTTTGAGAGTCTCCAGATAGGATTCAAGAAAGCATGGTAAGAGTAGTGGAGATCAAAAAACACACCCACAATCCAGTTTCCCACACACCTACACATACCTGGCTGCCTGAGCACAGGTGGCCACTAACGAGGCGCAGAACACTGTTGTTTTTAGTTGCCAGCTGCTTAATTTACACCCTTATTGAACTATTGGTTAAACCAGGCAAGTTTAAGGAACATCAACATAACTCCTAGTTTAAAGAGGAACATAGAGGTAATAATAATTCTAAAATTTCACCTCAAAGTGATCTTTTCCAGATTTCTAAGTCGCATTCATCTGATAAAAATTCCTTTATAGCACATGAAGATGTCTCCAATACATTATGGTTAAGATGACGATGAAACAGTGCCAATTTCATTAAATTTGGCTTTTTAAATCATTGGAAAGAAAGGTTATCCACACCTGTGAGTTATTAGCATGAAGTGCTTACAAAATTACAGGCAGAAAAAAAAATTGGTATCTCATCATATGGAAACAAAATACAAAAAGATACAAAATAAATGTTTTTTATTGAATGCACAAGGGCTCCCACTGGCCATGTCTGTGACAATTTGAACATCAAAATAAATAATAATAGCCCTTTTAATAAATTAGAAATTCATGAGCTCATAATGACGTAAACAAATGTTTAGTCCTAAGATTCCTTGAATGCCAACTAATAAGTACAGAAGCAAAGGTAGAACTGGAAGGTCATCATTTGGCAACTATGATAGCAATAGCTGATTTAGGCAGGAAGCATCAATTGATGCTGGAATTAAGAATGAGGGTTTGATGATGACCAGGATATTTACATGGCCTTGCAATGTCTCCTATTGAATACTATGGGGAAATGAATAACTTTGCAGTCAGGAATTCTGGATCAAAGTGATTATAACTAGTCATGGAACAATTGGAAGCCATATGCCACCTGATAGAATGCAATGGGACAAACAGCATCTATCTGTGATAGATTTGCAGGAGGTGCACAGCTTATATCTAGTCATGAGGAAATAGAGATTGGGGAATTCTACATGACGCTGACTTGTAATATTCAAAAATGCTAAGGCCACATGCAGCAAGGAAAGATTTAATAGCTCCCAGATTGAAGAAGACTAAAGAGACATGAAAATGAAGTAGATCGTGCGATTCCATTATTGGTACTTTGGCTGTGAAAGGCATTGACGTGCCTATTGGATATTTGACTGGGGTTTATGCATTGGTAGGTAATAGGTTATGGCTATCGATCTGATTTTGACGACTGAGCTTTGGTTATATAAAAGAGTGATAAATGCACCCAGTTGTTACCAACACGCACTACTAACATTCTCCTTTCCAATCACTCTCTGGAGTAAAATCCATCTGCTGGCAACAGTCTTACCCAGTGTTTACCAAATGTGTTTGATGGATCTTCATTTCCAGATCCCAGTCTCCGGATTCTCAATGCCCACTGACCAGTCTTAAGTCAGTATCATGTATTTGAGATGCTTTCATGGCAGGACTTCACGTATAGGTATGAAATTCTATTATGGTCAGGATATTTAATGCCACTGCCAGCATTAAATGTTCCAAGCATAGCTGAAAGTGTTGGAAGAGAGGGCAGCCCTTGATGGGTGAGCCAGGAGCAAGGAAAGGAAGAGCAAACCTGAAGGAAAAGCAGAGTGACACAATGGTGACACATTCTGGGCTGGGACCAAGATGTCAGGAACGTAACTGGCCTTGAACTCCTATGGGTTCCAAGGATAAATGAATTCGAGTGTTGAAACTGATTGGGGTTTTGGATATTGTTTGGTTTGATGGCTAAGATGTTTCATTTATCAGAATTCTGGTTTGATTCCCTCTCTAAGGGAATTCTTCAATTTTTAAATTTCTAAGGTCTGGTCTGCTATAGCATTTCTGAGACCTATCCAAGTTTTTTTACCCCAGGCCCTTTTCACAAGCACACAGAATTCCAAAAAGAAAAAAGAAAAAGAAAAAAGCATGGAGCCAACTTCTATCAGATAAAGCTTAATCCCAGGCTTTATCAGAAATAAATTAATGGCTTGAAAGGAAACTAATAATCTCTTCCAGGCTGTCTTCAGCAAACTATGTGTTTCCTAATTCTACTATAATATATAAAAATTGACTTCTTAAATTTTCAAAAATAATGAGTATTACAGTCATCATTATCATGTAATAACCATCACCACACCACCTTCTCTCATTGTTTTCATGGCCATCACTATCACCATTGCTTTTATTCCCCCCATGTTTGAGTGTTTTCTAAGGGACATTGTGGTAGACAGTAGATTTGCCCCAACGTATGGGGGCAATCTGAAGCAGAACTCTTTCTTTTGCCTCCCATGACATTATGGTATTGAGGATTGTTCTAGTCTTTTTATGTTAAAGTCCTGTGAGCTCAAAAAGAACTGGTAGCAGATTCCCCCATCCCATCCCAAAGCTGACCAGGTGGGGTTCTACTGGGTCAGGCAATATTTCTGCTAGATGTAGTAGTTTAAGGGGTCACTGGGTCATTATTAAATTGAGTTATCATAATACCCCCCAAAATTTTATTAAAAATAGGAAGGAGGGGCCTCTCAGGTGGCACAACAGGTTAAGTCTCAGCACTATAAAGCTATCTGCAGCCTGCAACACAATTTCGATTCCCAGCCAGGGAGCTTCCCACATGGTGCAGCAGACCTCTCCTCCCTCACCCACTGCTCCCCTCAGCAGTGTACTTCAGTAGATCCATCTGTTCTGCTCCCCACTCTGTCTCTGGAGAATCCTCTCACCACCCCCATACCTCTGGCCTACACCCCAATTCTTGTATGCATAAATAAATAAATCTTTTAAAAAATAGGAAGGAGTCTCTAATGCAATGTTACTTAGATTTTAAAAATAAGATAAAAAGGTGAAATTTTGCCATTTTCAGCAAAATGGAAGGAAATCAAAACAAGTGTTGGATGATTTCACCTGTATGTACAAATATAAGAAAACAAGGCAGATAATGAAATAAAATAAACTAGTGGTAAAGTGAGGTTGCCAGAAGGGAAGAGCGCTAGGTGGGAGCAAAGGAAGAAGGGATCTAATGGATGGTGGTAGGTGAAAAAAAATTAAATTAAAAAAATAAACATGTGGGACCTCCCTGGTGGCACAGCAGTTAAGTGCTGCGCTGTGGAGCTGTCGGCAGCAGCGACATGAGTTCAACACCCGGCCTGGGAGATTCCCACATGGTGTGGCAGACCTCGCCTGCCTCGCTGCTGCTCCCCTCAGCAGTGTATTTCAGTCGATCTGCCTGTTCTGCTCCCCACTCTGTCTCTTGTGAACCCTCTCGCCGACCCATGCCTCTGGCCAATACTCCAGCTTATATGCATAAATAAATAAATCTTTTAAAAAATAATAAAAATAAATATGTGAAAAAATATTTAAGAATTTCTAATATACTTCTATTTCTAGAAATAATAAGTTGCATTCAAATGAGAAAATTGATTAATTGACAAACTATGAAGGTTATCTACAACTGATTAGATCCACAAATTCCCCAGAACCCCTGAATATTATAAATCTTTAAGAATAAGTATTAATTACACACACACACAGCTGTGTGCTTTTGTTCAAAAAATATTTAAAGTCACTTATATTGTTAATGCTAATTTAACTTTTCTTTACAGTCTTTACAGAATCTGCCTTTTTGTAACATTAGTCCATTCATCCAGCTTCTACCCAAGGAGATAGGGTAAGTCTCATTTCTCAACTACTCTTAAAGTCCATTGTTGCCACACCAGTAGCTATGTCCTTCAGACTGACCTCTCCAACTTCTTTTGCTGGTAGGACTTCAGTCCTCTTGATTGATTTTCTCTGAAGTATTCCATTTTATCCACATGTAAGATAGCACTCCTGATACCAGACTACCCATGCAGTGTGCACTCTCAAAATCGAATCATGCACTGCCAGTAGTACATCCAAGGATAGCACTACTTTTTATATTTCTTTTTGGAATTTTCAGCCAGAGACAAGTTTTGCATTTACTGTGAAAGACACCACCCCACTCTCACCAATTTCTGTGCCTGTTGAACACAGAAATTTCTCAGCAGTTTTCAGCTACCTCATGTTGTTTAAAGACATGCTCCAGTGTATTTACAGTGATGGGGCTAGATTTTTGAGCTCATAGTTATGCTCTGCAAATAAAGCACTGTTGTGGCTATTAAAATTTTTACAAAGGAAATACTCTCCAGATTCTCTTCTTTCCCTGAATTAATTAGCTTTGCTGAACATGTTTAATCTCAAAAATTCACTCTATAAGATATGCAGGATTAGTCCCTACAGTGTTGTTACATTTCATATCTTAGTTCAGAATTTTATTGTTTTGGGCTGTCTTAGAAAATAAAACAGAGTATGTGATTTTAAGATGATAAAATCAAAGAAAAAATTTTCTATAACTGAATAAGGAAGCAATAATATACAAACAGCAAGATGACATCAGATCAATGTATCAACACATCATTTTAACTATGTAATAAAACAACTGTTTGTTTACCGCTTTTTATGTGCAAAATACAATTCTAAAGGCATTATATCTATCATCTTTTTTAATCCATAGAATGACCCTATGAGGTGGGTACTATTATTTGCACTTTACAGTTGAGGAAATAGAAGCCCAAAGAACTTCAAAATATGCCTGGTGTCACACAACTAATGAGTAGCAGAATCAAGATCAAGATCATAAACCAAATTATATGGAATCCATACCACCTCCTGTTGCCCCTTAATTCCAGTTAAAGACACTGTGGCTAAAAAACCAATGATAGTAAGAACATAGAGTAAATAGAAACAGGCTTCAAAGATTGCTCCCAGGAATGTTAACTAGTTACAACTGGTTATATCTTTTGTAAGAGTAACTTAGCACTGCCTATCACAGGTCTTAACAATTACACTACAGAAATTGAACAAATTTTGAAACAAGTATATTCCACAGCCAACTAAGGCAACATACGTAACAGCAGAAAATTAAAATCACCTACTATTCAATATAGGGAATATTGTAATAATGATGGTGCACTATGCAATGAGATTATTACATAGTAGTTACGAATTATGATTTAAGGTCCAAAGTATAGATTCAATAGTTGTACTTGGCTAGTGTAAATTAGTGTCTTTGTAATGCTCTTGTGTTCTTACTCTATGAACATTGCTTCTGGTGTGACAAGGCATTTAAAGATGTTTTCTGGCCTTTTTTTAATTTGTAAGGCAGTGTTAACTATAAGGCTATTGGCTTACAAACTACACATACACATAGTTTGTAAAAAAAGAACAAAATGACCGAGACGAATATTTGATGCTCTTAATTGGTGGTGAAACTGGGGAAGATGCCCTCTGGAGGGAGCTACAATGGGAAGATGAACACTGCACACAGTAGGGGGCATCCATTTAGCTTCAGGTAGTCTTACTTCTGTGCATAGTGACAGAACATTCTCCTGCCATTTTGAGCTGTGGAAAAGGGGAATCTGCCCACGTGATAAGAGTTTGGATTTCTTTCAGTTCAGTGCAGTAATTTTAAACTGTTTAACATATTGCAGAAATCAGTGTCAGCAAAGAACCTCTCCATCAATGAATGTTCAAGGACCTTTGTACTAAACACAATTTGCAACATTTTGTTATTTTTTGTATTTTTAGAATGTTTTGATGTTAGGTAAACAATGTACAATGTGCAATAAATTAATCATCATCTGTAAGATAAAAGATGAATTTTATTTTTCGTCATTTTGCTTATCTTTGTTTTCACTTATTGTGCTTTCATAATTAAAAATATATTATTTTAGAAGCATCTATTACTAGTGATAAATACCATGAATTGCATGAAAACTAGGGCTAAAAAAAGATATAGAGTTCAAAAATCACAAACACAGCACAAAATGTATAATAAACTAATGTAAATTGTTAATTCTCTCCTAGCACTCAGAAATGTGTCCATTGTGATGCCTGGGGAAAAAACATTAAAATTATAGCACTAACACAACTTGAAAAGATGTGGATTTCAGCAAGCAACCCTGAAATGTCCTTAGTATAGAACATACAAGGAAAGTCATCAATTTTTTTTTCTGGGGCTTTTTTAAAATGACAAATGGGAAACATTGTAGTTCTGTTGCCATGTGAAAAACATTCCATCCAATACTCACCGCAACTACCTTGAGATTTCTCCATAACATAAAGATTAATTTTCAACCAAATATATGAAAATTGCACCTTGTACATTTGTGTAATAATTCCATGTTGTACATGCAAGCGATTTGTCAAAATAGAGGTATAACATGTTAAAATATAGACTTCAGTTGAATTATGTTCCTTCCAATAGCACTACATTAAATTGATAAAGAGAAGACAGAAATAAGAAAAGGAAAAGTTCAATGCAAGTTGAACAAAACATATAAAGGGGGAGCAATTTGCTGTCAAGGAAAAGGAAAGGATGATCATTATTTAAGGTGAAATAACAAACAAAAGACACCAATAAACAATCAAAAGTTTTGACAAACAGGGCAATTACTCTGTAGAAAAGAACAGAAAATCACATAAGGTAGTAAAAAATATTTCACAATAATTAAAAATTCAGTTGTTCATTTCATTCAAATAAAATATATAGCAAATCTGTCTACCATAAGAATGAAAAATAGAATAGCAAACAATGAAAGCATTGAAAATGCAGAGTGGAAAGACATTTTGAAGAGAAATGCCCACCAGAAGCCATGATGGACTCTTAATTTTCTTCAGGCTAGAAGGTGAAATCAATACCCTTTCCAACTATTTGATTAAATGATTAAAGACTTAGAGATACTAAAAGTTTCACTTGCCTAAGATTAATGTGTATCCTTGCCATTCTTCCAAAAGTAATAGTGGAATCAACAGAGGCTAAAGTGGAAAAACTTTTTGTTTGTTTCTTCCAGCAAAGAAGAGAACTATTTTAGGAAAACACTTTGTGATAGGTGGTTTCAATGCAGAAGTCACTGCACTGTTGCACAAATCCAGGGACAGAAGTCACATTGCACACAGTGGTACCCTGCAGTAAAATAGTGACCTGAAAACAGACAATGCCAAGAAAAAGCTGATGAAAGAGATCCAATGACAAATATCAAAGGAAATGCTTAATTTTAATGTCATTAACCATAAAAGATTGGATCCTTTGCTGTGTTCCCCACCAGAAGGTGCCTCAGACTTCTGGCAGGCTTTCAGGCCTCAGTGGCCCTTCTTTGGGTCAGTCCTGTTTGGCTGGGCACTTACCCAAGAGGGGATAAGTCACTTTGGTTGCTTGATTTGGAAACTATTCTTTCTCTTCCGTCACACACTAACTGTATTAAAGTTCCTTTCCATTGAAAGTCCCATGTACTTTCTACTGACCAATCTAAATATCTCAGCCAAATCATTGCTTAAATACATAAGATTCTGTGTGTGAAAAAGTATATTATATTCTTTTTCATATCATTTTTCAAGTGACTCCTATTTTGTTGGCTAAATTCAACATAGAAATGCAACTACATTAAGAAGTAATCATCAGTTGGTTCAGTTTTCTATTTCTCAGCAATCAGTCACAGGATGAAGGCTGAGGACACTAACCCTACCAAAGTTTCTCTTCAATATGTTTACCATTAGGTTAACTCCATAGACTTAAATCATTATACTTTGTTTCTCAGCCTTGGGCTGACACTAGGGACTTGGGGTACATGGAAGGAGAAACTTGAGAAGAGAACAAGGGACAACGGTGATAGTTCATGGGTAAATTGGTGGTGGGAACTTTATGGGGAATAAACAATGATGTAAAAGATAATAAAAAACTTAATTAAAAAATATTATAAAGTAAAAAATAAAAAGAATAAAATTGTGATAATTTTAAGAAAGAAAAAAGGAAGAGAGACATATGTGTGTGAGAGACCCATGGGGAAATCTCTACCTTGACTTGGGTTTGATTTTGCTCCTTTCCTTCCAGACTCATCTGGCTCCTTCTGCCCCTTTCCCATGGGTCCCCATAGCAGTTTTTGGGCTCAGTGGCCCTGCGTCGGCTGGGCATTTATCTCTGCAGGGATGGGTAACTTTGAGTGTTTCATGGGAAACTATTTCAACTATTCTTTCTCTTCTATTTCACACTACTTGTATTAAAGTTCTTTTCCATTGAAGGTCATATGCACTAGAGTATGTTTTGATTTGATGTGGCAAATGCAGACCCCATTTAGAGCAGGCAGGTTTGGGGGTCCCAGAGTGCCCTCCTCCTGCCCTGTAACATTTGCTATTCCTCTTCGCTCTCTTTATTTAGAATTTTTTTAATATAATATTTATTTTTGTTATTCGTATCTTTTACATTATTATGTATTCCCCATAAGTTACCCACCACCTGCTCACCCGTGGAGCCATCACCATAGTCCTCCGTGCTTCCCTCCTCCCCCCTCTTGAGCCCTCCCCCTCCCCTCCTTCCCTGCTGAATGTTGCTTTCTTATTTGGCTCCCCTATATTCCTGTTATAAGTGAAACCATTAGATATTTTTCTCTTTCTTTCTGGCTTATTTCACTGATCATGATCCCCTCTAGGTCCATCCATGTTGCTGCGAATTGCATGTGTTTGTCTTTTTTGAATGTTGAATAGTATTCCATTGTGTATATGTACCACATCTTCTTGATCTAGTCATCTATTTTTGGGCATTTGGGTTGTTTCCATACCTTAGCTATTGTAAACAGTGCTGCAAGAAACATGCAGGTGCATGTATCCTTTTGGATTCGTGTTTTTGTGTCTTTTGGGTATATTCCCAGTAGTGGTATTGCTAGC